>NW_019291666.1:0-18435 GCF_000500325.1 Leptinotarsa decemlineata
ACATATATCTCAGAGCTCATATAACATGTTTCCTCTTATCCTTGCTCTACAAATCATTATGCTCATTAAAGCATCATCAGCTGAACATAAATATTTACTTGATCTTCCAATTTGTCCTTAAACCGATTACCATATACTTACCGTATTGAATTGATATCCGCAATAAATCCAGTTTATCGTGATGGGTGGGCTGGTTTTATTGGTAGTGTGAGAGAAAAAACCTCTGGCGGCTACAATTTAAGTAGAATTATTGATTGAGTTTTTTCATCAAGGGTGTTGAAAATTGATAGTGTATTTATTGAAATAATACTTGTTGATATAGTGAATTACCAAAATGATTAATGGATACCGTGAACGGTATATTATCGTTATTCAAATGATTTCATTGTTTATGATCAGAAATGCAAAAAATATAATAATATTTAGAATGATAGTGACACTAATATTACCTATACTAAAACCAATAATGATTGAGAGTAGAAGTAAGCCCAGTTGACAGCAAATCGGGGGCGTGCTTATTAATTTTTGAGAGGGTTAAGAATGAAAGAAAAATTCTTAGTACAATTAGTNAGTTTTTGGCGTTTGTACGTCCCCATGAATTTCTGCTTCTCTTAGTATTTTGTAAATCGATGATTTTGGTACACCGGTATAATCAAACATAATAGTGGATGTAACAAATGAAAGACAACAAATTGTATCGAAGCCCTTACCGATAGTTCAATACAATATGTACATGTCCGGTATCGACAGGCATGACCAAATGCTCTTACCCGGCAGAGAGAAAGACATTAAGATGGCCTACAAAAATGTTCATCCACGTGTTACAATTGATGCTTATTAATTCTCACCATTTGTATAACAAATACTCTACCAAAAAAATAAGTCTTTATGACTTTCGTATGGAAGTCATAAAAAGCCTATTAACCCCGGCTAAGAAGAGAGCAGAAGAGGCCGAAGCACACCAACGACTTACAGAAACCAGTCACATCATGTCAAAAAGAGTGGCACCACCAGGTACTCAAAAAACACCCAGGAAACATTGCAAGTCATGTTACGAAAATGGAAACAGAAAAGACACTATTTATATATGTGAGTCGTGTCCCGGTGATCCAGGATATTGCCTAGATTGCTGTACCATTATTCATAAATAGGTTACAATTTTTTATGCACACGGACATTTGTGGTTTGAACAATTAATTTTTTTTTATTTGTTTTGTTATTTTGATCCGAGTAATATTTTTGTTAATAGTATGAGTATAATTTGTGTTTTCGTATTATAATAACGTTGTTTCATTTCATTTATTATGATTTTAATATATATTTCTTAAATCAGCCAAGTGTTCATTGTCCCGCTCTATCGCGTGATACGGCTAATCGAGATGAAATTCCTTAGACCAGGCCGATCACGCTAAGGCGCGTGATATTACAAAGTGTGTCTAATGTGTCTTCCTCTTTGAAGATGAATCACTTGGTGATCGAAACACGTGTCGAGGTGTTGAAAATAACGATTTGGTGTTGGGAAAAAACTCGAGTAATATTCATTACTACACCAAAGGTTCCAAACAGTGCATCATAAGATCATTAGTTAAACTGTTATTCAATGCATTTCCGTCAATCCCACCATTTGTCAGACTTGAAGTTGACGAACTTTAAATTTTAAAATACTGACAACTAAGGTTGTCATATCCAAAATGAGTTGAAAAGGTGTTTTGAACTATCGTTGCCACAGAAGTTTTTAAAGGATACCATCTTAAAAGAACATTGCATTGTTTTTTGCTTACTTTCTTATTATCAATATACCTCAACATAAAATAAGTTTTGAGTATATTGCAATAAGTTTTGAGTGTATTTTATCGTATTTCGGTAACCATATGATTTTAATTTATTTAATCCTAATTGTTGCAATGAACTTGAGAGCGATAACATTTTTGAATAGAAAATGAAGATATTTTTCAAATAATATATCACAAGCTTATACTTTCCATTTGAAAAATTGGGGGTTGTAACTGTCATTCGACAGGGGTTGAAGGTGGGGGTAGCATTTTCCATTGAAGTATGTCAAATTATAATTTCAATTTGACGTGTTTCGGGATTTTATTAAAATATGTACCGTAACCGAAATAATTAATTTGTTCCATTTGTTTTTTACACACTGTATAAGTGACCCAGTGTGACTGGGCAAATTTGTTCAATACACCTGTACCTGTTGAAAGGTTGATTTCACTCTTTGGAAGAGTTTTAGTTTTAGTCTTAGTTTTATTTCAAATCTTTTAGTTGATTTTGACAAATGCTATACATGTTTCTTCAAGCCACCAAGAAAATAAAGTATTATTATTATTATCATTATTTTTATCCTTTCTGTTTCATGAGAGGTACAGTCGGCCCTGGCTTGAATGAAGATTGACAGCTGTCAAGCTGGTTTAGGTTGGGTTAGGTTCAAAGTGAGTGTTAGCTTGACAGCTAACACAATGCTCTCTTCTTTCTGCTACTACATGGTGTGAATTCTCATTCACCTAGTGAGATGTCACACCATTTCCTTTTTTGTCGATAAATACTAAAAATGATTCCTTCTCAGTACCTCATAAAAATATTGTCCGACTTCGATATCTTGACCCGTTTGAAAGTTGTAGGGGGAAAGTATTTACCTTTGAACTGTATAGTATACAATGGTATACAATGTCAATCCAGAAGTATCCTACTAGAACAGCGGTCAGTGGATTGCTCAAAACACTCAGTTGTTCTTGGGCTGAGTAAGAAGGTTTCTTACGGAACTTCAAGTTTTCGACTCGCTAGCACTAGTGACTACTATTTCTGTTTCATAAAAAAAAGTTGCTTCTTGTCAACTATATGCTTCGACTGAAAGTGTGGTGTCAACATAAAATTCAAAACACGAAAACTATTTTCCACAGTAGAGCAGGTGTAACTTTTGCCCAGCTCAAACCTTGTTCAACTCAACCTTTCGTAAGTACCAGATATACTTACAGAAAATTGAGAAGATGAATGGATGATATATTGAAACAAGAGTGCTAAGTGAGAAGTGGAAACTAAAATAGGAATAGGTTACGAGGGGTTTTGGGCTCAATATCATCCAGTTTTTCTGTCGAAAAAATCATTTCCTCTATCGAACTCTTAATGCCAAAGCGATATTGATTTTTTTTTCAATAGGACAACTTATTGGCAGTTGCCAAAAAAGTTGTTATCAAAAAACTCCCAAGTGTGTAACAAGTAATTATTTTTGAACACCACTATTTCGTTGACCTGGGTCAGTGTATTCGACACACCTCCATTTTTGATTGAGTTGTTTGTTTCAGAAGGTCGACCTCTCAATTCAATGTTGACAAGAATAATCGCGATAAAGTGGGTACAATGTCAGTACAACAATCTCTTTCGCAAAATGGATGATAATGAAGACACGCTTGTTATATAATTATCAACTAAGTAACAGGAGTGGTCGTAAATAAGTTAAATTTCAGAGAATCGAACAAGGTATTGGTTGCCATACTTCATTTGAGGTTAATGTGTTGGATTTGACGTACTATTCAATTTAGTATACATGTTTCATTATCTCCGGTGGTCTTGCTCCTTAATCTTGACAGTTACGGGTTTTTAGGTCCTGTGAATCAATTGTCTTGAATTATATGATGATCAAATTATTTGATTTGGTCAGAAAAATTACTGCTGTGAATGGAATTACATTTTAAGTAATCATAATATCATAACTGAAAATTTGACAAATAAAAAAGATTAAACATAAAATTAATGATTTTTTGTATATGGTCCATTGTACAACAAACCAAAATTAAAATAGGCAATAAAAATGAAGAGTTGATAGTTTAACGTTTGTTTAAAGGTGATTGACAATGTTTCATGATGAATTTCATTAGTTCGGACTTCCATTGTCTGATATTATATAAAATGATTTGAAATTCCTAGGGTGAAATACAATATAACATCCAAAAGGCGAAGTTCAAAACTGCAGTGTAGAACACTACAGGTTTGTTCTACCACTTATCCTCCACAGCCAGCTACGAGAACTAGCAACAACAAAAAAAAATAAAACAAAATAAGAAAAATCAGATTGTTGAAATTGTTTATTTAAAAATCTGACATTTTTAATAAAAGTTCATTGAGTTGTTCAAAGCAAGAATTAATTCCACAGGTGTGAGCCACAATAAACCCTTGAGGGTTGCAGTAGAGGTTCGACTAGAACCACTCACATTTGACCTAACTTGACCTAACCTAACCTAATCTAGTATCAGCATTGCACCGGTGCGGAGACGAGGCGATAGCTAGTACGAGGTTAATTTACAATGTTGGTGTTTTCATTTCAGTCTTGAGGAACTTCCAGTTTGTTTCTGTTGATGATATCCCGATATGAATGAAGTAGGAAAACGCATAATATATTTGATTTCGATCTCATATTGAATTTCAATAAATTTTTTATGTGTTGATCAAAAGAAATGTGAAATTCGTTTGGGAATAATCATAGATAACATTTCTTTCATTGTGGCGATGGGTTTACAAATTTATAGCTTTCCACGATTATATTAGGTAGTGTTTCTGTTAAATGGTAGAAGATTCCCACATTTTTTTACTTCTTGGGAGAGTTTCAGTTTTGGTCTTAATTTTAGTTCTATTCTTTGAGTTAATTAGCTATTGTTTTATGACAAATTCTATACAATGGGCTTCAGCATGAATGAGGATTGACAGCTGTCAAGTTAACACAATATTCTTTACTCACGAACGACAACTCACAGAAGTTGAGAAACTTGTGCGAGCTAAGGACTAACGAGGTCTTACCTTTTAACGTGTGACTCCCAACACGGTTGCAGAATCATTCCAGCTTCAACCAGATAAATTCTCTCGAGAAAAATATCTGGTCAAGGCGGGAATCGAACACACGACCTTCCGATCGTGAGTCGGACGTGTTTTCCAAAATACATCAACTTTAAAATAGTTTTTGAGGTAAGTAAACAACTGACAAATAGCTTAATGATATGATTGAATTTTATTATTTTCATAGTATTAAGATGGATGCCGTAGCAGGTCCAAGTAATGTACAAAGGAAGCGGAAGTTTATGTCGTTATAAGAAAAACATTTTGTCTGTAAAGTGTACGGAAATTCAAAAAATACACTCCGTACAGTGTAAGCTGTAGCCCAGTGTTCATTTTTACCGATAATATCCGTGTCGACAATTGAACGCATTGTACGTGAAAAAAAAGTGACTAGGATTATGCAAGCTCCAAAAGTACAATGTCGTGGTAGAAAAAAAAATTGAATTGGACGAGTTCCAGTGAAATTTTGTACGCTATACCATTCATTCTTTCTTTTTTGAGAATAAAGCGTCAACCCTCGAATCCCTTAGGACAAAGGTAATGGATAATGATTCCATTCCAAAAATGAGTAAAGAAACTTTAGGAGAATAATAAAAAAAAATTTGAAATTTATATATGTCAAAAAATCTTGTATATATCTGTCTCAATAGAGAGAGAATTCTCATGGCGACGGAGATCTAAGTATCTAAGATCTGGCAAGATACTACTGTAACTAGCAAAACACGTGTCGCGGTTTTTGTAAAATCCTTGATAGTGAAAATCATACAATAAATGGATTTTTATCAAATATCGGCCAGTTCTTATCAATTCAAGAACTGCGTTTATGTAGAATTATCTTCCTGAAAATATTCTTCCAAATGGATTTAATCTCCAGCGATTCAAATCCAACGTGAGTCTCTACTTTCGCACAGGCACCGCTTTTAGAGCGCCTCAAGGAATTTCTTGTAGTGATTGTGTTTGTTCATAAAGAAAAAAAATACAATATTTTTACATCAGACAATTTATGTGCATTCAACAAAAAGGTCGTCATGTTTGTCATACAGTACTCATTTTCTGTATTGGTTTTATTTTCCCTCAAACATTAATTTTGAAATGAATGCTTCTTTGTTTTATTGTTGTCGCTGATAATGTCTTTGAAAATTAAATATTCGTTTCGGTATTGAACGATTAATGAGAAATTATGCCCTTCAAATCAAGTTGAAGTGTCTGGGAATCCATGATAACTAAATAATTGCACGAAGGTAAGTAATAATCCACTAACCGACCACTTTTTTAGATATTTTGAATGAAATTGAATATGCTGACCTTGTCGTTTTGCCAGTTGAGTTAATGCACTCATAATTATGAGTTGAAATACAAGCGACATCCCGTGGTTGGGTTGACTTAAATAAAAACCTTCATTAATCAAAGGAACACAGACATATATATCATAAATGAAACCCAAGGTTCAATAATTGAATGTTAATATGCCCATGAAATTGTCAACTCAGATTGTTCAAATATTTATATCACAAGGCTCTTCAACATCGCAATGTATTGAAATCAGCAGTTGTTCTAATTGTACTTTTCATATTAATGTTCATACATAATATTTTAATATTAACATATGTCACAAAAACGATTTGAAGCTTTATAACGTCTATTCATTATATGCGAGCGCTTTCGATAGCTGGCTGCGCTGTCATCTTCAAGACTCTACTCAAACTGAACGTTTCATCCTCTTGTTTGTTCTTTTATGCGGTCAGAACGCGTTAGAGCAGGTACTTCAGGTACTGTAGGTAAATTTGTCTGTATTTGGGTCACATCAGGTAATATTATTTGTGTTGGATTTTCTCTAGATTCATTGTTTCTAGGAATGTGTATTGTTTTGTGTAGTACATTGAATGTTAGGTCTTGTTGTGTTTTGATTTGTACATGTTCCTGGATAAGTGAATTATGACTGTTGAATTTATGGATGTTTAAGTTTTCCCAGATGTCCATACGATTTCCTTTATTGACTTGTTTTATGAGTTTTATATTCTCTGGTCGGGTAAAGTTGTGTTTGTTTCGTATGGCGTTTGTTTCGTTGCAGTCCGAGCATTGTATGCTGTACACTTCGTTTAGGTTTCTGTCTTCTTCTTCTGTTTATTTTTTGTGTTATTTTCGTGTTTGGCTTGTATGTGATGTGATGCTCAAAAACAGTTGTAAATGACAGTTGTAAAAAAATATGTTTCCCCACTAGAACATCATCATTTCTCAATGATGCTAACTTGGATTGAGAAGCGCGCATCTACAAACAGTATTTTTTTTCTGGTGAAGAAACATGTTTTCAACAGTATCTTCTTCAACAAGGACATTCTTAAATCGTCATCAATAAAGTTTATTGATGCCATTCATTATAGGTTGTGTTTTTTTGATGGATTGAAGAGTTTAAATTGATAATTCAATTTCCGAAAGGGTTGGATAGAGCAGTAAAGAAGGGAAAACCGTGAAATTGAGCAAAATATTCAGCTGAATATTTGCAAATGGAGAGCAATTTTTTATAATTTTTGTCAAAATTCAGTTTTTTTCAGTTGAAGATCAAGCTGATTTGAGATTGAGAACTCTTTCATCAATTCAAATTCCAAAACATTATTCTTTCATATACAGGGTGTTCCTTGATGATATACGACAAATAATCGAATTCGATCTTACTTCTTTTTGAATTAGAAGGCAGTGACACTGCCGCACATTTTTTTATATTAAAAAAATCCAATTCAATAGTGGAATGCGTTCTGTTATTGACTCCATTCAAGAAAGTGTAATCAAATAACAATCCAGTGTGAAATTTCCATCAAACATTTCACCAAACGGCTATACTTGTTCCACTATATAACATTTTTCGATAAGTTTTTGAAGGCATTACAACATTCGTATTCTTTTCTGTTGTCTTAGAAATTATTTGAGTGTGGTAGCCAGACGACAGTTGTGGGTTGAACCCTGCGTAACCTGGAATATCAACTTGACAGATTCACTCACGTCTACTACAAAGCTTGAAAACCTCTTAACACGTTAAAAGTTTTTCCAAACAAATTTGGAACTTTGCGTAAGATGTACGACGATACAACAGCGAAAAACACTTGATATGGGATCCGCAGGATGGTTTCGTCTGATCTTTTGTTAACCTCGTTCGCACTTCGGACTTGTACTCCGGACTCGATCTTGTGGGAATGAGATTTTCTTTAATTATATTTTCTCACCCTGCCACAATGTTATTTGAATCATTGTTGCTTACGACCGGTGGATAAAGACACTGCAAAATAAACTCCAAGTATACAGTTGTAGAATATAGTGAGTGTGAGAGTTATAGTTTATAATATTAATATCGTCAATACTCTCAATGAAGTCTTGACAAAACAAAATACGACGTTTGATCAAAAAATTGAGTGAATGTTCAAATTTCGCAGACTTACGTTCACCATTTCATCTGTTTAGCATGTTGAGTTTGTTGGTGAGAGGCAAAAAGAAAATGGATCGAAGAGTTTGTATAAAATTTTTTGTGAGCAACGTCTTAATTGATAGCAAATTGCCAAAAACGACTCGCCTCAATAGGAAGGCCTAACAGATTGTCTCTGGTCAGGATTCCTGGCCATACTAGCCTGGGAGGCAATTGAGGGTGATGACTCCCTTGCAAAGGAGGGTTCTGCAAGCAGCTTCATCGGACCAGAACCTATCATAGGCTTTGTCGAACAAATATTGAACACCTGGATGGCAAAACGATTTATGGACTTCTGGCAGAATCTTCCAGGATTGGCTCACTCCATTGCGTTTATTCACCCTTCGAAGTTTGATATCAAACAGTTGGACTACAGTAGGGATGAACTATGATGTCTAACAGACCTTCTTACAGGTCATTGTCATTTGAATCATCATATGCAGTGGCTTGGACTGTCGAAAGACAGAGTGTGTCGCCTCTGTTTGGGAAATGATGAAACAGCAGAGCACATACTTTGTGCCTGCCCCGCTGGGGATCGAATCAGGTTTTAAGAGTTCGGCAGAACCCTACTCTCACCATCTGATCTGAAATACCACCCACCATACAAACTAATCGGCTTCGTTAAGAAACTGGGTTGGTTTGGTCGAATGTGAATAGGTATGAGCCACAATAAACCCTTGCGGGTTGCGGTGGAGGGTCGAATAGACCCACTCACTTTGGACCTAACCTTACCTCACAGCTAAATATTTGTTGTCATTTTCAGCTGCCTTCAAAAGTTTAGGAATCAGAAAATATGGTATAAGATCTATGAACGATAATAAAGGTTCCTGGCACTCTTGATTATAGGTAGGAAAGAGGAGAAGATTAGTTATCAGTCAGTTAGCAAATAATAATAGGAACAATAACAAAATACTAGGAATTAATTTACCCTCGTTATGCAAAGTAATGATTCGTCTAGATGCATATGTAAACATTATCATAGCTGTAAGAAAAAGTTCAGTCACATCCTGATGATGCTATTTTGGTTAGCGAAACGCGCGTTGAAAGACAGTATTGTTATCTGGTGAGAAAAAAGTGTTTTCAATAGATTAGTTCCACGACAGAGGTTTCAAATTCTAGTTGAACAAAATACTGGAAGGTTTATACTACAAATTTTTATGCATTTGCCATTCTATGTTCAGTTCTGCTCGAAAACAACTTTTTCAGAGAAATTTGCAAATAATTATCATGAAGTTTCCATTACATTCTCCGTATCATTTGACTAACATTGATTAGTTTATTTTTATGTCACAGTTCCAGGAGAAATCGCAGTAAATATTACATTAATTTGATTATAGTGATAATCATGGTGATAGGAACGACTGATATGAAAACATGGATTTTTATTATGCGAACAGATGTGGATAGATACGATTAATAGAAAATAAACACAAAATGTATCCATTTCGAAAAGTTCTGCGCTACTCGACAGCTAATTGAAAAATAAACTGTTTTTTCAGATCATAGGCCTGTAACCTACTTCACATAACACGACTATTTTGGAAGTTTCAATGGAAAATGTACAATATTTCAGGAATTTGTGATGAATTCCTTTTCTATTTTTGAATTTCAGCATGATATATTTCAAAAAACGATTTGTCTGCATTGTTTCAAGTACGGAATATTGATGGGATCATGACGAAGATATCTTTAATGATTTGACAATCATTATCGTGATTGACAATGTTTCGTGGTGTATTTCATCAGTTCGGACTTCCATTGTCTAATATGATATAGATTGATTTGGAATCCTTATAAAAATTGGTAGAAAATTAAAAAAGATCAGCTAAACATTAAAAAATTATTAACAAGAAATGAGAATTAAAAATTGAAAAAATTCCAAACCAAGTTACTTCACGACGTTTCGACTGTGAGTATCCACAATTGACCTCGGGTATAAACTGGACTTATTCAATGACGTCGTCTTGAGTTCAATCAGGATGGAGCCTAGCTCCCTTACCCTTTCGGCTGGCTTTTGTCGAAAATGGCGGTATGAAGTCCTCAGACATCAGTACCGCCCTTCACGGAATACCCCTACCTGGCTGGAGTGGGATGTATGAAAGAGCTATTCGTCCGTTGACGGGGGACAAGAGGGTCTCATTCGACAGAGTGTCGGGACCTTCTATATCGGAAGGGGTCGTCTACAGCACACTGCATAGCTTCCCTAACTAACGGATTTTCGTGAGTTTCATCTTCATCTTCATCTTCAAAAACTCGCCGATTCCTCGACTGAATGGACTGCCGAATGGAAGGCAGCTGCAAATCTATGCGGATGGCTTCATTCCGCAAGTACCAAGGAGCATTCACAATCATCCTCATCAGTTTATTTTGCAATACCTCCAGAATGGAGATAATATATTTCGCCGCTTGTCCCCAGACGCCCAAAGCATACATGATGAAAGGCTTGAACATCGTGTTGTAGATGGTAATCTTGTTTTTCAAGCTCATTTTTGACCTTCTGTTGATCAGAGGGTACAGACTTGCAATCTGACCCTCGATCCTAGATTTGACGTACATAATGTGCGGGTTCCAAGTGAGCCTACGGTCTTTTAGAAGGCCGAGGTACTTTACCCGCGCTTGCCAGTCAATCTCCCTTCCAGAGATTCTCACTTTTCTGGCCGGAGAAGCTAGCAATCTTCCCATGGTCAATGTGTCTCTTGGATAAGAGCCACATCGATGTTATTCTCAATTAAAAAGTTTTTGAAGTCCAATTTTTTGGAAAGAATGCCATTAGCATTCCAAAAAATTATCTTCAGAGATCTAGGCAATGTTGGTTGTCTAGACAATGGCAGTTCCAGTTATCACGTCGGTATTCACGGTGAACATTTTCCGATGCACGGGTAATTTGACGAACAGCTTTTTCATCTGGTCCAGTGCGGCACAGATGTCTGAAACCCCCTGAGTCTGAGGTGAGGGTTCAAGTCGAGGGGAGGCGGGCTTTGCCGTACTGCCTGCACCCTTGGATGCAGCTCTAGCAAAGCTGACCCCCTCCTGGACGCGTCCAGACCCCGCAGGTCCTCCTGAAGGGGCTGGCTTTTTAGGAGTTGTCTGCCCTTTACGCTGTACCTTGGGGTATGCAGGGCAGCCGCGGTAATTAGCGGTATGGACCCCTTTACAGTCTGGACTTATTCCTCCGAGATCTGACTATTCATAGGCCATTCGTGTGCTTTCACTTATCCCCTCTTCCCTCTCCCGCTTCATCGGTTTTAGCGGAAACTGACCGTTTGGCGGGAGTTGGTCGTGGTTCCGCTTGATTGTAGGTTTTCATATATTATGTATCTCTACGCGAGCTTGGCTACATACGTTGTTGAACAACATGTAAGCGACTTCTTTGAATTTTCTCCTAAACCATTGTTCCTCCTTGTGTATGATTTCAGCTTAAGCCCACTTGCTATTCCTGATTTGCTGGTTACTCCTCGCTGTGTGTGTTTCTTGTGCTGGGCACAATCCCAGCCTCTTAGTTTCACCGATGTATGATTCTCCGCACTCGCAGGGCATCCGGTAAATGCAATTCTTGGAATCGCAGTACGCGTTTGGTGGCCTGGATTTCGTGAGGTTGCTACGGATAGTGTTCTCGTATCTGAAGCATGTTCTGATGTTATACTTGGACCCAATCCTTCTCATCCTTTCCTATAATCCTCTGATGTAGAGACTTCTCTTCCTTGTAGAGCTCTTGTTGTCTTCTAGGTAAAACCTGTTCTATCATCACTTTGGAGTAACCATTCCATTGGAAGTCATTTTTGATGGTCCCTCCAATTGACGCAATAGGGTTCTGTACGATCTTCGTGTATTGTATAAAAACTATACTTGAGGCACTGACTGATCGTTGACTGAAGTAGATTATTTCTAAACATCTCAGGCAACGGAAATACTGAAGAGTATGCTTCATATAGATCACCAGCTCTATACATTGACTCTAAAACAGCTGTAGGGGTACCAAATCTTTGGATCGGGATCAGACCAAGAAATAAATCAATGATAAACATACGTATGGAAATACATGTGGGAAAACTTCTATAAAGGAGGATTAACTGAATGAAATAAGTGGATGCTTCAACACAGTGGGAATCAGCCCAGAATAATTACAAGATACTGAACAGTTCTCATTTGAAAGATACCTGAATGAAATATGACTGTATAACTTTGGATCACAGGAGATAGACCATTCATAGACAACCCAAAGCAACTGTATAGACTAGTACATATATTATGATTGTTGAAATAAGCGATGTCATGAAAAGGTGGGAGAAAAAATGCAATGAGTCCATGATGGTTTAGTGCTTTCTGAAGACGTAAAAGGAATGAATAAGTCAGACGCCTCTCACAAAAAATGTACAATATAGTATGACACCAGTAATTATTGCCACAGCGAAATTTTCAGAATCATTTTGGTACAATTAACTTCAAGACTATATGCAGTTCAGATTCTGTTCACAAAGAAATTTTTGATCTTCTCGAAGAGTTAATTATAGTTTACAAGACTCTTTCAATTACTAACTGAATGTCTTGAATTGCCAGAGACGGCGAATATCAGAAATATCTATACTTCCCTTTTCGAAAGATAACGGGTTTAATTGAGTTAAATTTGTAATAGAATCCATTTCCGAGTGAAATTCACGAATCCATTATCAGCCTGACTTTATTTTCAATTATGAGAGTTCGTTTCGTTGTTAAATTTTATCGTCATTGGGAATTACAGTTTTGTGAATGACGCAACTGATTTTTCTCACATACAAGTTTTGATTATCAAAGCTCTGTTTTGTGAAAGTGGTTATGGCAGAGATAACTACGATACAGTTCATATCAGTTCGAATGAATTGAACATTGAGGATTTCACGTATTTTTGAGTCCATAAGAAATGAAAATGTAGATATAGTAATCATTTTGAGAAATAATACCAATATAAAATGGAAATATTCATTCGAAGAGATGAAATGGGGCACATTCGTTATTATAAACTGAAGTATAATAATAATGAAAATAATTGCATTTACTCAGATACCTTGCGGTAAGCGACTAAATAGTGAGATCCATTGAACAACTGATACCACTTTGGCGAACTCGCTTTACTATAACATCTAGTCAAGCCAGAGTCCAAACAGGGTGGGTCACTTTCAGAAGGGGTGTATTTCAGGAAAATTCCCTCAGTCCTCTTCTCTTCTGCATCTCACTATTGCCATCATTCGTTGCGCTCAGCAATACTCGAGGGTATAACTGTGGATCTCCATCAGTCCTTGAGGGTGGTGGAAGAGTACACTCAAACTTGGACAGATCTGGTCATCGGAACTGTCAGGGAAGAACAAAGTTGCTGCAACAAAAATATTCTTGTCGTTCCAATCTTACTCTACTCGTTTGGAGTAGTGAAGTGGACTCGGTGAAAGAACCCATAAGCGTCCCACTGTCCTCCGACACTGCTCATAAGCCACATATGCTCTACACTGTAGGTGGGATCTCCATGTTAGCTTTCTGTCGAGGATATTACCGAGGTATTTCACCTCTTCAGAGAAGTTTAGTTTGCTTTTGAAGATTTCGGGAGGTTTTAAGCCCGTTAAACTTCTTTTCCTGGTGAGAAGGACCATCTCAGTCTTCTTGGAATTGATCGACAGTGAGTGTTCCTTACACCATGTTTCTATTAATTTGAGCCCATCCTGCGCTCTATGGCACAGTGTGTTTACAAATTTGCCGGTCTGCAAGATAATTATGTCATCTGCGTATGCAATTGTGTAGATTACATTTTTGTCAGGGTATCCAATTGAACCCGGTTACTTTTACCCCAATTTGAAATCACTGGTAAATCCTGATTAAGATATACAGCCTCCTGCTGCCGGTGAAGATGTGCATCTGCAGCCGATGTCGTGGAATCCGAATGGAATGACAGACAAGTGTTCTGTAAAATATCAAGCGCAACATCTCTCTCTTGGCTGTTTTTTCTTCAATAAAACGTTCAACGTTTGATTCTTTAATAACAAATGGACCAATTTCGAAAAAAAAATACAGAGGTAAGAGAGGGACAAAAGACCTTTCAAATGATGTGTCACTCGATCCCCATGCCATTGAAAAAAATAGGGGGGGTTAGTTGCTAGCCGCAGGAGGGTGAAGTTTCTGGTATGATTTCCATATCAGAATTAGTCCCCCTAGAAATGAAAATCGACGTGTTCTTTGAAATGTTCGATTACACGTACGTTTCTGACTTAGAGTGGGGTCAAGTCATTGGAACTCCCTGTATAGCTTGACGCGGAGATGTTCCTCAAGAAACACCAGCATGCGGTTTTCGCGGAATGAAACGTACGTGACTTGAAACGTTGTAATGCAGCCCTCGTAAACGAGAAGCAACTTTAAACAGGTGCATTGAGAATGCATTATCCGGTAACAGGTTTATTTATTCTTGGAAAAAAAAGAATTATTTCGCACAATTCGGCAGAACTGGTTATAAAGACCGCTGATGAGGGTGAGAGATTTCTTTTCTCTTTTGAAAGTGTTGTATTGTGTTGTTATCCTACTAGGTGAGTGTTATTTTTGCAATAAGGATTGTTTTTGGATTATTTCAATGGAATTCGCAGCTTTCAGTGTGATTATTATGTGTTTTTGAATATTAATTTCTGGGATTTTTCGAAAAAATATTTCATATACTTACAAGTTCGTTATTTGGGAAAATAAAATTTTCAGTCAAATTCTGAAAACGTCTGAAAAACATTAGTATTTTTCTGCTTCGAGAATTAAACTTCGGAAGGATGACAAACGTTAGACATGTTAATTAAAAAAAGAATAATTCCTGGTGCTACTCTTTCGTGAGAAAAATATGGGGAAATATGGGGAAGTGTGAAAGTGAGAAAGCAAGGAATGAAAACACTTTTGCCTAATTTTCACTAGTTATTTAATTTTTACAGCCGGTTTCGAGTTTTATTTCATTATCAGGTATAAAAACTAACTAATAACATTTGAAACTTCAAAACGTGGTTATATAAGGAGTTTCACCATTAAAGTGCGCACCATATGGGAAACTTTTTTTTCGAAAAGTTTCAATGAAGTTCAACTTTGGCGCTTGTATGTGCTTTGAATTTAACTTAAAATGATGCGGCCAACTGCGACCCGCTGACGTTCAGTATTTGACAAATTCAACTTTTTTTTTGAAAAAAATCGAAAAAGTGCATTTCTAGATCGATTTTAACAAAAAGTTACTTGAAAAAGTTGTGTCTATGGCAATTTTAAACTGCTTTAGTGTGGTATGCTCAGTTCTTATGGAAGAGAAGGAATCTTTATATTCATTCCTGGAAGGTAGACGGTCCATTTTCACTTCCGTTTATTGGTTGTGGATATCTAATATTGGGGAAAACGGAGAGTAGTATTTTTTAATTTGATTCTCACGAAGTTGAATGCTCAAAAGTTTATTTTTTCAGGTGTGATTAGTATCATTTTGAAGTTACAAAATAAAATACCATCGAAATTATTGAGGATGTGGTTGGGTCCCAGACTAATATATTTTGTAGTAGATCCTGAACACATAGAGAAAGTGCTGAATCATCCAAAAGCTCTGGATAAGGAGCCCGTTTACAAATATGTAGCTAATGTAATTGGATTGGGTTTGCTGACAGCTCCAGGTTAGTTGTGACTCTATCTTATTGATAATGATCTAAAATATCATAATAGTTTCAATTTTATCACACATTTTTGGTATACTTATCAAATGTACGTGAGGAAAATGAAAGAGAAATTTCAAAGGATACAAATCATAAAGAAATTTACTCATTACAAGAGATTTTGAATATAAGTTTTTGAATCGATTGTTTTGTTAACAGTCAAGAAATGGAAGTACCACAGAAAACTCCTAGCTCCTTCTTTCAATCAGAAAATACTGGACACTTTTGTAGAAGTTTTCGCAGAACAGAGTATTACATTTGCGGACCAACTGAAGACCGTGATTGGACAAAAAAAATTCGACCTATACCTCTTGGCATCAAGATGTACTTTGGACATAATTTGTCGTGAGTTTTCTTACATTATCTCGAAGAATGATGTTTTATCTAATGAGGATGTGGGGCGATCATTATTAATTGAAAAAACTCTANCACTATGTGTTCAGATCAAGTTGACATTGCTCTCCATTTGAAACAGTTCATTTTTCCCTCCAAATCGGTGGTGGATTTTGAGATGATATTATATTTTCTTGATTCAAAATAGTTCATTTTCGCAATTATATAATCAAACGAATGATGTCGTTGAAGGACCATGAAATTCGACTTCTTTGTTGAAAAAAGTGTGATTTTCTGGTGGAACATGGCGATGTTGGCATAAAGTAATAGTTTTTCCAATAGAGATAAAAATTTCAAAGCAACCTATGATCTTCTTTTGAAGACATACTTTTTACTGTGTATGGTGGATTCTATACCTTTCCTAGCCAGATACGATCCTATAGATTTAAGTAGTGCATTGTCAAATATTACTTCAATATCGAGGAATACAACAACACAATCTCCTTGTTGTCAAGATATTGTGAAATTTTCTCTTTCAACAGGAAGGATGTAAGGCTGATTGGTCGTACCGATTCAGTGTGTGGGTCTTTCCGACCCACTTCACATCCTTCGCAATCTACGTTATACTGATTCATGTAGACCTGTTTTCAAGCAAAGGAAGATATTAACAGTACCTTCTCTCTATATTTATAACTGTCTGCGCTTCGAGGAAAACGCGAACTCGAATTAGAAACTGACTCCCAATGTCATAATTACTCAACAAGGAACGGGAATTTAATCAAACTACAACAACATCGTACAAAAATATTCGAAAAGTCGCCATCTCTAGCAGGTTCTAAATTTTTCAGTTGTCTACCTTCCGGCCTAAAAAGTGTAGCATCAATTTCAGTATTCAAACGGAGAATCAGAGAATATCTCGTAGATGGTTGTTTTTACAATAATAATGAATATTTTGAATATCCACGTTCGCCAATCAACAATTAATATTATGTACTACATTACCTATTTCAACTATTATGTACATGTATAAACCCTTTCGATTTTTTATTTCAAACAAGCACTCTCATGTGTTAAATTAATGCATTTTGTAATACTGTTGTACTAATGTTTATATACATTTCATGTTTTTTACCATTGACGACTCCTATATCATTGTGAAGTGATCATTTTGAGGAATAAAGATATTGTATTGTATTGATCCCCATTTATCCTTGTTTTTGGTGGTTTCAGTTGTCTATCGATAGCATAGATGATGTTTCGATACTTATTCAAATTATATATTTCTGTGTATCAACATTGAAAAGTTCGATAATTTTGTTTCAGAAACGGCAATGGGGGTGAACATGAATATTCAAAAGGAAAAAGGAACTTATGGTGTGATTTTAGACAGGTTGGTACAAAACTGTTTTTCTTTTCTGTACTTTCCTTTTCTTTCTTTATTTTGTTTCTCCGGTACTTCGCTTTGTTTTTTTTACTCTCAATCCCTTCCTTTTCCATTCTCTCTTTTCTTTACCAATCCTTTCCTATGTGTCCCGTTACCTTCCACTTCCTTTTCCTCCCTTCCCCTTTACCCCCATTGCACTTCCTATGCCCCTATCCATTTTACGTCCCCTCCTCCTTTCCCATCCTCTCCCTTTTCATCACCTCCTCTCCTCACTCTGTCCTTTCCTTTTCTTCGTTGAATACGAATGATATCATTTATTGACAAAATCCTGCTATTTTCCAGGGCTATGGAGATTTTGACTTACAGGATTTTCAGAGTATGGTACCATGTGGATCTATTATGGAATTTTTCTCCTTCTGGAAAGATACTCGATAGATGTATGCAAGTTATTCAAGATATAACTGGCTCTGTAAGTTGAAAACCAGTTTAACAGCCTGGCCACGGGGCACTCGCCGATGCGTATTTTCGCGCGGTGCGAACGGCGAAGCGTCTAGTGACTGAAATAAACGCACAGCAATGTATAGTATTTCCAATACTAATTGCAACAGCTCAGAGAAGGAATTCCCGCCTCGACATAGGCGTCGGCATATTATTTTCCTGTGGTAGTTTTTCAGTTACTTATTCTTACAATCATAGCAATTGATCATCCCATGAAAAAGTTATCTCAACTGAATTTTTCCACCATGGGTAAT
>NW_019291666.1:18587-39461 GCF_000500325.1 Leptinotarsa decemlineata
CAAAGTCCACATCGGACCAAAAAACTTTAGGTATATAAACAGCTAACCCTTGTCTTTAGATTCAGTATCAATTTGCTTCTCCTGAAGATGCTAACCTTGTTAGCGAAACGCGCGTCGAGTGCAAAAAATATCAGTTTGGTGTTAGGGTAATTGATCTCTAGAAAAAGTTTTCAAAAATCGGTTTGCAAAACCACTCACTACCTCACCTTGCCCCACGAACACACGGCACTGATAAAGAAATATTGTGCCAGTCCAGTTAGCCGAGCCTTTACTCCTCAACTACATTTGATAGCACGTTTTCTAACTATCTGGGCGAATAGGGGCCACAGGCAAGAAATGTTTATGACTGTACTCTTATTTTTATTGCCGTTCCAATTGGGAATGGATAGACTATACTTATGAAGCCATGCGCAACGGCGACCGGCGAAGCGACCGGCGAAATGTACCAAGCCAACCGCGTGGGCGACTTGCAGCGCGACGGGCGAGTAAAACAAATACATGAATCAGTACGGTGCGAGCCACGAAGTCGAGCGGCAGTCGCGGCGAATAGTGCAGTGATCATACGAGTTTAGTTGAACACCGAGACTTTTATTGCTGAAGTACTAGCTAGACCATCTATTTGGAAGACTGATTAAAACGTTAGACATTCTACCGGCATTCTACCGGCAATAACAAGTTATAAGTTGTTTTTTGTTTTAGTTGTACGGAAAATTACTGTAATTTAATTTAGATTTTTGCAATGAATAACATAATTATCTGGAAGTGTTTTTATTCCATGAAATATCAATATACAGGGCAACATTCAATTAGCTGATAATATTTTGGGCAAAGATAGTTCCAATTAAATTTAGTTATAAAAAAATTTGCGACTATCACGTTCTTGGGAAAAGTTGTTCACACTGATGGATACTATAGGTAGATCTCCAAAATATGATCAGCTAATTAAATATTACCTCTATACATAGGTATATAGATGAATACATAATGTAGATTAATATAGATGGATATGTATAGATAGGTAAGTACATACCTTAATGTCAAAAACAATTTTTCAGCGGCACTTAAAATTCTATTAGCATTAAATTTTTTCTCCGATTCTGGTTGAATATTCATAAGAATATAATCGAAGGTTTCAATGCTCATCCTGGTATACTCAAAACATTTTTCTGGATATAATCAGTATTTCTCGTACTTTTTGTGGAATCCTCCATCTATACCCCGATTCTTATTCAAATCATGTACTCCACAATCTCTTACAAATATTAGGTCTTGAACCAAAAAACTATTACTTTCCAAGCAATATCGAGATAATTTCGATAAAGAAATTTCGCTGTCCGACTATTGGTCGCGGCGGCGAACGTGACTACCCGTGTCCTGCAAACGGTGTCGCACCGATCCCCGTGGCCTGGCTGTAAGGACTCGAAACATTTGGTTGAGTACTTATCATTAATAAAATTGTTTCAGGTTGTTTCGAAAAAGATAGCTAAATACAAGAAGGATGTGGAATTCAAGCAATCTTGTACAGATGCTGAGATTGAAGAAGGTACTATGTTTTTTTATTAGGTAATGAGTGTTGGAAGTTTCTGGTTTGTCTCGTATGTCTCCGGAACCAAAGTGTTCTGGAATCATTCGATAATACTCAGAAATATACAACTCTGCTACGAGTTAACCACATCTTTATCTCTTACTATTTATGAGTTTCCCAATCAGTATTTAAATTTGAAATGCCCTTTACATAAAGAGAACAAATTGTATCGTATTTTTTTACAAAATAACTGAAGGTTGATAAAATGATATAAGGTGAAGTGGAGTATATGTGATAATGGGGCAATTGTGATAGCAGGTTTGGAAATCGCTATTTAAATATGTATGCTGGTGCCACCTATCAGAACTAGCCCAAAATATGCTAGTCTAGCGCGCCACCACTAGAAACCGTCGAAATTCAAACTTGGATTTCAGTTGAGTATAGACAAATGAAGAGTGCGTTTCGCTTTTACACAGAGTTTTTTATACATTTACTCCGTTCGTGAAGTAATATATTGTTTTTTCGGTAAGTATTAACATTAATCTAATTTTTAATCACTAAGTAGTTAATAGTAGTTTGGGAAAACATATTGTATAATTTATTTAAAACAAAAACTTAATATTAACCTCAAAATGTAAATATAACACATTTGCCCCTTGAAATTGTATTGTTGGGGTGAATGTATTATTATAGGTTGGGTCAAATGTGTCATAGTATATCATATTTACCCCGTTTATATAACTTCCTAGATTTAGAAGTGGATTGCTTGAATAGTTAATTGAAACAGTTTAAAAACTTTTTTGTTACAGATAATATCATGGTTCGCTGCTACAAAAGAAAAACATCAAATGAAGAAAAATATTTGGCAGCTGATCCCAACACTGCAATGTTTAATGTTCTATCAGGCCGAACATCAATATATAAGGCAGCAAAATTGTACAAAATACCATAGGTACGTGACACTACATTCCCGTGTAAAAGGAAAACGGGGAGCAAAAAAAGCAACTAAAGGACGTCCAACATCGATTTCTGCTGCTGATGAAGTTAGATTAGCCATGGTCTCAAAACGATGGAGAAGTGGGGGTACGGCTTATCAAGAAAAGAAGTTTTAGAAATTGTGGGAAACTTTGTTAAGACTAACCACATTGAAACTAATTTCAAGGATGGAGTTCCGGGCGAAGATTGGTTTTTGGGGTTTAAACGGCGTCACAGATTAAGTATAAAAGTTCCATAAAACGTGGAATATGCTCGCAAGAAGGCTCTCGACCTTTTTTCAATTTACCAATATTTTGATTTATCAAAATCAATAATGGACGAACACGGCCTTCACGACAAGACAAAAGTAGTGGGAGGTATAAATGCACCTTCGTCAAGAACAATTAGTTTTCCTGGGAAAGAAAATACCACCATTGCTCTAATGTGTAGTGCAGCTGGTCAAAAAGCTCCACCACTAATTATTTATAAAGGTTAACAAGGATTTATCAAGAATTGAAAATGTATATGTCGGATGTTGGGTATTGGTGCAATATTGCTCAAAATAGAAAATTAACTATTATGTGGGACTTGTATCAGAACATATGGATGATGGATGGATAGTTAAATTTACACGACCTAAAGGAAATAAATTTGTATGGCCAACAATTGCCGACATTGATACTGTACTTCAACAGGATATTATACAAGTACTTCCCGATCCTATCGTTGATAGACGTGGAATGTACGAATTTCCCGTTGCATTTAAAAACTTTAACATTCAGCATTAACTTCAAGACATCTGGGAGTATTTTGTGTTTGATTTTATTTTCTTTTTGTTTCCTTTCTTCTGACATTGTTTTCTAAAAGCTCATATTTTTTGTATTGTTTCAACAAAATAAATTATGAAAAATAACAAAAACAGAGAGCTTGAATTGATTTTTTATACAATAGCCCCAGACTACGAAATATACTATTTCCTACAAAAATATAAACTTTCGTCACATTTGCCCCAGCACCTGGGGTAAATCTGATATATTGACATGATTTTAAAAAATCAAGAATTTCATCTAATAATTATTTTTTAAATTTTTCAGAACCTGTATACAAACGATTGGCCTTTTTGGACTTGATTCTGAAGAATTCGGTTTTCACAGAACTGGAATTGAGAGAAGAAGTCGATATAATGTTGGCAGCAGTGAGTTGATGTTTCCATTATGATTTCAGAAGAATATCAAATCTAAAAGATGATATCTTGATATATTTTTATTTCTCACAATCCCATCGAGACACTGACAAAAACATTAAAAAAAGTCGTATCAGTCAATTCATTAATCACAAAGTAAAAGAAGTTTTCACAAATGAAATTTTGGTGTGGATAAAAATTGATTATTCCCATTGGCAATCCATTAATGCGTGAAGAATTTATCCTCCACAGAAAGGAGCTTTCAAGAAACAGCATCATACTGATTTCATATTCGATTTTCCTAGCTTTTCCTAGAAGTCAGTCAAGGTCGTCCCTAAACACGAAAAGGAAATTTGAAATAACCCAGCAAATTGTTGCTCCAAGCAGTTCTACTTTCTGGAAAATTCTGCCCAGTGCCTCTATTCGGTTTCATATCAAAACGATAGTATACTTAGTATAAAAATGATATGAGAAAATTTGTCCAACATAACTCTGTAATCAAAACTTACAGCAATGTGTACAGTTCAATTGATTCAAGAATCAAGATTCAGGAACTGAAGATAACGTAAACTTCTTGGAGTTCATCCAGAACCGAAACTGCTATGGGAATCATATATTGACATTGTATGCGGAATGCTTTGCAGTCCTATATGTTTACTACGTACACTGCTTGAAACAGTGTAGGAAGAACCTCCAAACCAGCCTATCTTGATTTGATTCACTTGATTTTTACCTATGCTTTTCCTCCGTGCCGCCATTTCCAACATGTTTTTGAAGTTTTCAGTTTGCTGAGGAGAGCTCACGAACCACAATAATTACGCGAGGGGTCCTTCTGACTTATATACAGTGCATTTCTTTAATTTCCCATCCTCCCCTTTTATTTTTTGAAGGGGTCAACTGAAAAAATTGAAATTTGGGATAATGCATGAGTACTTTGTTTTGAAGTGTAATTCACAGATGAAACTTTCAAGATGGCGACTAGGCACCATCTGGAAAAAAAAATTAAATGGAAAGGGGGGGTCTTGTGACACATCGTTTTGAAGCTTCTGTCAGATGCTTCACAACCCTAGAATATAATGTCAATATCTTCAACTACTACAAAATGGCGGAACTTTCAATAATTGCCTGAATACATTGACATTTAACTAGATAATATGGTTGCCTTGAACTTCTTGACATATGAACAGCCTATCCGATATTCCACGGCGAACATTTTCTAATACAGTAACGTCAATATCTCTACAAATATTTATTGTTTTATGCGGTATATCCAACATTGAAGCAGGTTCAGTTTTGTACACCTTTTGCTTCAAATAGCCCCATAAAAAAAGTTCAAAGGTGTCAAATCTGTCGAGCGGGCTGGCCATTTTGTAGGACCTCGACGGCCAATCCATCGACCGGGGAAAGTAGTACCTATCCAAAAAGTTTCTTACTTGTCTGGAGTAATGTGGTGGTACTTCATCTTGTTGGAATACAATATCCATATCGAATTCATCAGGATTCGCTTCGACAATTTCAGTGATGAGAGGGTCAACAGTAGTTTCCAGCATATTCAAATACAGTTTCCCTTTTGAATTTTAATCAATAAATAGAAATCCTACAATATGATTTCCCAATATTCCTGCCCAAAAGTTAACTTTTTCTGGATATTGAGTATGTGTTTCCCGGAAAATGTGAGAGTTGGTGTCACTCCAATAACAGAAAGTTTGTCTGTGAACATTGCCGTTTAAGAAAAATGTACATTCGTCACTAAAACAAATATTGTGGAGATGGGTGGGATGCCTTGCAATGGTTTCCGTCATGATTTCGCAGAATTCTCTTCTTCGATCAGGTTCATCTTCAGTTAATTGGTGTACCATTTTAATTTTGTATGGATGATACCTATTCCTTTTCAAAAGTCTCCACACAGTAGAAGGAGACACCTCACTAACATTCGCGACGGAATAAGTAGACTGTTCAGGTTTTACTACCACCTCACCAATTATTTGCACTTGCTGTTCTTCCGGAATGGGGGGGCTTTTTGTTATATACACTACTTTAGTTGTAAATTTGGATACAAGTTCCCTCAAATATTTTCTACAGATAGGACGATTCGGAAAACGTTCATTGAAAATCCTTTCGGTCTCGTGAAAATTAGGTACGCTTCGCACCGTAAATGAAAGTCGCTTCAATTTTTTTTTCAATAGACGATAATTCACCATTTCAGAGATTGTTCACGTGGTACCTTTCTACTAGTAAAACCGAAAACTAAATGAGAATATTCTAACTGAACAATGATGTTCATTGCCGTACTGACATTTTTTGACGTTTTTATAAACAAAAAATAACTTAACAAACCTTATCGGGTTGTTGGATTTGCCATATGGCAGATAAAAAGGAATATTTCTAGAAATATCGATATTAATGTGTTTGTCTTCAGGAAATTATTGAATGTTCCGCCATTTTGTAGTAGGTGAATATATTAACTTCATATTCTAGGGTTGTGAAGTATTCATCAGGAGCTTCAAAATAACGTGTCACAAGACCCACTTTTCTATTCAATTTTTTTCCCAGATGGCACCCAGTCGCCATCTTGAAAGTTTTATCTGTCAATGTTACTTCGAAATAAAGTATTCATGCATTAATTTCATTATCGCATATTTTAATATTTTGAGTTGACCCGTTCAAAAAATAAAGTGAAACCGAGCACAAAGGTTGGGTTTTGAATATCTGAGAGAGTTAACAATAAATACAGACAGCAAACACTTGAATTCTCTTGCTCAGAATAATTGGATTTCGAATTCAAGGGTGTAGGAATCTCAATCGTTTTTGTACGGTTTAATCTCTGGAAGTGGAATATCTCCTCTAACTTTAGATTTTGAGTAACCCGATGACCTCTCGTTTTCTAAAAGAAAAATTTGATATCTGGTTGATAGCTGGACCTAGGTCTGTTTCACTATCTTCTCTATCGATGCACTGTATTACATCCGGGTCTGACCCCTCTGGACCCCTATGTTAAGGAAGTTGCGTTAATGGCCATGTTACGATTGCGCACGGCTGGTGTAAACCCCGAAGTAGGAATGGGTCAATTGAGGCTGGGCCTATGGCGAGAAGAGTTTACTGCGCAACCTCTGCTGCAGGCAACCAGTGATGCAACTGAACCCAGGTTTGTGTTTAATAAACCCTACAAAATACAAACTAAGCAGAACACAGATGCTACAAATGCAATACGCATATATACAGACGGCTCAAACACCTAAGAAGGCTTAGGATGAAGAGTGCACTCCAGATCAGTAAGCCTAAGGATTGAGTGGGGAATGAGAAGAAATACCAGCGTGTTACAAACAGAACTGGCTGGTATCTCAATCGCCACAAAAGAAATAAGCAGAGAAAGAATATCAGGCATGAACATAATAATCTGCACTGGCAGCAGACAAGCCCTATTAGCCTTGAACAGACAACGTGTAACCTCAGGGCTAGTACTAGAGTGTCACCAAGATTTATCCAAAGCCTCGGTAGATAATAACATTATCCTGAGGTAAGTTAAAGGGCACGACGGGAGTAAAGGTAATCGCATTGCCGACTCTTTAGCCAAAGAAGCGGCTGGACTAAGAATTTCAGGACCCAGTGGCACCTACGGCCTGATGAGTTCGACAATTGCAGAACTAGCCAAATGTTACACCCATGCTCAATCCCTAAAGAGATGGGATGAAATCAATGGATGCAATCTTGCCAGCATCACCTTGGGCGACCCTGGAAAGCTGGAGCCGAAGAAATATCTGGCGATGACCAGGAAAAATCTACGCTCAACAGTAGGATTTTTTGACTGGCTACTGTCAACTAAGGAAACACCTCCAGAATCTGGGGCTAGTGGACACACCTCTATGCAGGATGTGTGAATAGGAAGATGAGACTGTCCTATGCGAGTGCCCGGAGTTATCGTCACTGTGTGTGTTCGGCGAGTCTTGGCCTACACCTGCTGGTATATAGATCTCTCCCAGTGACCTGTCCACCTTTCTGGAAGGGACAGGAAGGACGATGAACTAGGAGGACAACTTCTCTGGAGGATGTACAATGGGTCACATGTAGCCTAAGTGCTGTGGGCTTACACTCACCCTCCCTACTCTACAGATACAGATACAGTGTATTACATCATCTGAAGAATATTTTCAATCTTCTGTTCGTAGAGATCGGTATCTACCACCGTGTGTGTGAATATTCAGGATTTCAAATGAAATCATTACAATTATGCTGACTCTATGAAACTATCTATGTATATTCAGGTCTCCGCAAATGATAACTTCTGCATATGTTTCAATCACTTCATTAAGAAATGATATTGAAAACACATTTCTTAATCTCCACATAGCAAGCCCAGCAACGAAGAAAATTTGTATATTCAAGAAACATTTTATTGTGAGATCTCAACTACATGGTTTCACAAAAACACAATATCTTCTTGATTTACAGAATTAAAAATGCTATTTTGGATAAATATCGCCACACCAAAACGGGTGTTGAAATTTTTTGAATAACTCGTTATCAAATGATAATTAGGTGATCCAATTGATGATATTTTTCAATACATTTTTTATTTTAGGGCACCGAAACAACTGCATCTTCAATCTGCTGTTTGTTCACAATGTTGGGAATGTATCCTGATATCCAGGTAAAATAATACGTGAAGTCAGTTACAGTTTGCAATATTAATGAACTACAATTTATATGTTTTTACTATATAACACAGTTGCTATTTTTTGCTCGAAGATAAAATACAAGCACTACAGAAAAAACCGCTTTAAGAGCGGTTCCTGTGTGAAAGTAGCGATTCACGTTGGATTTAAATTGCTGGAGATTAAATTCATTTGGAAAAATGTTCCGAAATATTCCGAATGGAAGAGTTCTTGAACAGTGAAGTTCGATGTGTGCTGAGTTGAACCTCAAAACTATGAGCAGTCACAGTCCGTCGCGTATTTCTGATATGTGTCAAGTCACTTGAACACCTCCCGTGAAAGTATCTATGAAAGAGTGACAAATTTCCAACTTTTTCTCGACTAACAAGGTTACAATCAAACTGAGGTTGTCCTCTTCTAGCCGACATTCTTAGTATGGCTTGAATCGTGGAATCGCTACTCAGACAATGTGCAACTTCTAGATGGATAGCTCTAACTGCCAAGCATGTGAATAGCACACCCCATCTTTTTTCGCATCTCCTACCAATTTTCACCATAATTGGGCCGAAATAGTCCATTCCAGTGTTAATAAAAGCTCTAACACCTCTCTTTAATCGTGCTTCAGGTGGTTTGTCTAGACTGGATTCTGGTTTCTCACGACTTCCGAATCTGTTTAGCCATACGTAGTCCGATGACGGACTTTGATTCAGACCTGCACCTTCTCGCTTGGACGTACGTTTCTCCATTTCGTGATCACGTCGGGGTCACCAAATGTTCCTTGATAACTATCAAACTCGGAAATGCCCAATAAATCCTACTTTTAGTCGGGATAAACTTTTAATGACTTTTCCTTTGACAAATTATCAGTAACTATCTAAAACATTTTGTTTTTTTATCTACAGGGTCGTATTTTCAATAAATAAAAGCAAACTAATAAAAGGATGAATAAATCAATATAACACTTGGTCATTGATATACAAAAAAGGGGGTGGAGACGAAATGGATCCTTGTCGATATCCATCGACGTCCACTCGCAGGGAACGCTCTTTCAGGAAGGTGGAGAGCCATACACAAAAATGATCCAACATGCCATAGCATAGAATTTGGCCAGCAAACCCTCGTGTCATACACGGTCAAAGGACTTAGAAATATCAAACGCAACCGCTCTTGACTTTCCATGTTTCTCGATTGCGTTATTCCAAATATGGATGACATACGATAGAAGGTCGCCTGTTGATCTTTGTTACCGAAAGCCATATTGATGATGGTTCAAAATGTTAAAACCTTTCTCCATGATTCTTGTTACCACTGATAGCAAAACAACTGGTTTATGGTTCTTTGGTAATCAACAATATAATATGCCGTTATTATTATGCCGTGCTCACAAGTTTCGTTTTTTCCCTCGAACGAAAAAGAGATATGACCTTCATAGACGGTTGAAATAGTATCAGGAATGCAGCTTGAAGTTCAGGATAGTGCTTGTACCAGATCTAGCATGGAATTAGGAAGTAGATGTTCGAAAAGACAGAAATAAGATACATTCAAGAATTTGACCTGATTTTGATTTTGTAAACATGAAATATATTGAAACACACTTCAGGATGACAGTCCACATGAAAAAAATTGATGAATATATCGATTACTGATCCAACCAGCACTGAGACTAGATAAGCACTAGAGAACTCAAGGCAAAGTTGATTTGTAATTTCTTATTTCAAGTCCGACTCTGGCAATTCTAATATTTCAGTGTACGGAATATCAGACTCATTCCTAATTTGAAGTGAAAATTTGTGATTATTCAGGAAACATGTGGCAATAACTGTTGAATACTCTTGAAAAGGAATTTTGCAAGAAAAATGTTGCAAGTGATGTCCCCTATACAGGATATACTACCAATCAACCAATAGCAGCTATCTTTGCTCGATCGATTGAGGAAGATATAGATATTGGTGAGTATATTTATAATCACAAATTAGTAAAGTTTAGACAATGTTAACTGATTTGAATTAAGTTTTTTGTATATTCATTACCATACGCTTAGTAGAATACAATAATGGAAAACGTGATATTCATAACATATACAATGTTGAGAAAAAGTGTAAACGTTCACGGTTACAGAGTAATTTTCCAAGTTTTTAACCGTAATCTGCTGACAACCAACTTGATAGGTAGAATGGATTCTCTGGCGTGAAATCTGGTTAACCAGCTGGTCATAGTCAACTGGTAACAGCGGAACTGATTTCAAGCGGAAAATACAACTGAGGAACGTGAATTCAAAAGTAATTACAAAAAATTATATCAGCAAAGAAGAATTCCTGCCCTATGAAGAATGTTGCGGACTGTATTGAGACAGTTCTGGAGGAACACAGTGTGAAATCAAGACCCAGGCCAACTCAAACCATCAGAAAGAGTCTGAGGTTAGCTAAAGCCCAACAAGGGTGACCTCGAAGCATATGTATGTATATATAAATGATATATATATCGTCATCGTCCATCCTGTCCTTTCCAGGAAGGTGGACAAGTCACTAGGAAACATCTCGTTTATATCGGCAGGTGTAGGCCAAGACTCGCCGAACACACACTCTCTTTGGCAACCTTGATATATCTCACGGCAGCAGCGACATTACTTCAACCTTCCTGGGGTTCCCCTAGTGAAGGTGTTCCATTGAAGGCGCTTTTCTGCAGGGGCAGTCGGTTCCTTGCCTTTATTCAAGGCGGAGATCTTAGGGCCCGCCGCAGGGCCAGCCGCAGGGCTGCATGGCCGCATATCACCATGCGGCCATGCAGCTGTCGGCAATTTTCCTTAGCTTGGGTAGGCTGGTCCACGGTGGCATGTTTCGCAAAGGCTTTTGGGAACTTTCAGTTCCCCTCACCCTACTTATTTATTTCTGCCACTGACCAGGAGTCCGGCGATCCCGTCCATAAGGCCACATTGAATATGAATTAGCGAATCATGTACCTAGAGAAGATACGCATATTCAATCTCATCCGTTATCTGCTACATATCGACCTTGCAACTTTAATAACTAAATTGAGAACTTGAAATTCACAGCTGCCATCCTAAGAGCGCCCGTACACGAGCCACATTTTGCGGTCGGATCGACCACACAATTGCAGTCGCGTTCTAGCGAACTCAAGCCACCCATAAGAAATAATGTACTACACATACACGGGTATTCACCACAGTCAAAACGAACGTCTGCCGTCAACTTGCTGCTGATCTCCGCCGAGATGTCATCGCGGCATCCGCCGTACACTAACCACAAACTTGCAGTCGAACCCAACCGCGTACACCGTGGTGTACTTTTTCTCATATTGGTCTCACAGCATTCAATTTTTGATGTCAGTTGCCTCAACTGCAAGTGCGGTTTATATGACCGCAAGTCGACAACAAAAATGTGGTTGGGTCAACCGCGAAGTGTAGTCAACGTGACCACAATGTTGTGGTCACGTTGTGGTTGTCTCCGTGTACGGCCGGACTAACTTCACTTGGACACACGTTCTCGCCAGAATACTTGATCTGAGTAGATTTCTTTTGGATCATATAGGATCATAGAGGGTGTATCAAAAAATGAGGTTGAGAAATCTTTGGAGATGATAGGTTTGTTCTGGTTCTAAGATCCGAAACCGTTTGGAAACTGCGCAGAACATGATGCGTATAAACAAAAAAGTTTCAAACAGTCCGAAATAGTCTTGGACACTTGTTTAGACCAGAACGCTTTTGAGGAGACGACTGTGCCACCTATCGTATATATGGAGAGATGAAGACGAGAAAATACTATTGATCATGTACATTTTGTTATGTAGCGGATCCTTATAATCAGTTCAAATGTTATCTACCTTCAATCATCAATTATTCAAATAAAATAAATAAAAAAACATCCTAGCAAATAGCCCAAAAAAATTTCCACATGAATGCGCATCAGCAACGGGAACAGTTCTCAACAGTTTAGCCTTGAGAGCAAGAACGATTTGGGACGGTTCGAAACAGTTTAGGATCATTTCGCAGTCGAAACCAGGACGGAGGATTCATCAGTTCGAAGTTATCCTCAATAAACCAGAACGCTCTATATCAACTGCGCATGATCCTGACGTCCTATAACCTAAATTTCGTAGAACCAGAACAAACCTGATAATTATTGGTGGAAAGTATTCCATACAATTGAAACTAGTTGATAAATAAATTATAACCAATTCATGAATGACCAATAAAAACAACACAAAAAGTGGGAAGCGACCAATGCAATGATTTATTTTTTGGAAATAGTTATCGTAATATTTTTTGGCTTTTGCAAAGCTGTTGAAACAATAAACCGTAGTGTTCGGTAAGAATTCCTAAACCTTATTAAGGACTACCTAACTGATAGTACACAAGTAGATGAAATATATCAAATTTTGAGTCTCAGTAATTTCGTTGAAAAGGGGGTACTTCAAGGAACAGTAGTGGGTCCAACATTGTTTCGAATGTATATCAATAAGTTATCAAAAATAAAAAATCTTCAACAAAACCTGATCTGCCATGCAGAGGATACTGCCTTAATATTCTCAGTAAATGAATGGGATGCAGAAAACAATTCAGAAAAAATTAAACTGTGTCTAAATGACGACATAGTTGATCCAAATACATAACTTTTTTCCAAATGTTGTCACGCAATCATCCATTGTCCAAAAATACAGAAAACTAATACAATGAGATACTTTGGTGTCGAAACAAACCAAACGTTTCATTTATGGAAAAAAAGATGTCGAACGCTGTTTTATAAATATTAAAAATAATAAAAAAAGATCTCGGATCATCTTTCTATTTCGGCTCTAAGCTACACAACTCACTTTCTACTGAAATAAAATGTATGAAAAAGTTTGTTAATCACAAGCAAGCCATAAACAATCAGATTTCTAGTAATCCTAGTAAATTCAGTGTCGTTTTTCTATGAAAATATCTATGAGAAGAACCATACTTTCTTTTTTCTGCTTTTTCTATTATTAATAGTTGAAATATATATACTTTGATTTTGATGTTTAGTTTAGGTACATGTCAACAAAATTTGAAGGGTTATTTACCAAAGCTTTGTCAATAAGAACTGTCCTTTGGACAATAAAGCATATTTATTATCATTTTTTTTCCCCGTAGTGTGCGCTGGTCAGGCCCTATCCCCGAAGCCCCGATACATTCGGGAGGGCACGCCAGCATTATCAAGTAATGACCACTCCCCACACCGTGGGGTGAGTGATCATTGAGCCAAGAATGAGCAGTGAGCCAAGAATGACAGCCTTCTGCATCTGTGTGGCTAAGATTTCTGCCTTAGTGCGGCAAGCCGGTATGATTTTAAGTTTCGAGAGTAGAGAGGACATCATTCCACCAAGGACTCCAATAATCAGAACAACCATCTTGACTTGAATAGAGTCTGCGGAGTTCGAAGAGAAAATATCGATATTTTATCCGTTTTTCCTCCTCTTTTCTGGCGATATTCGTCTCGTCAGGAGCTGAAAACTCCACGATAAATATCGTTTTGCTCTGGTGGTCGAGGAGGACCACATCAGGCTTATTAGCTTGTATGAGCCTGAGGGTGAAAAACGAATAGTTCCAATAAATTCGGTACTTCTCGTTCCCCATAGCGGATTCAATATCCCCCGGAGCGTATGGCAACACCGATGTTTTGTCAATACCGTAAGAGTGCCGTAGATGGTAATATAGCACTCTTAGGGCCGCGTTATGTCGATAGATATAAGCCGAGACCGCATATGCTGAACTTGCTGATAGCAAGTGCATTACGGTCTCGGGCGCCTCGCGGCAGGCCCTGCACCTTGTGTCAGGAACCTCTATACCCATCACGCGACTGCGGTAGACTAAGGTGTTGAAGACACCATCCTGGCAAGCAATTATTATTATTATTTATTATAAAGCCAAACAAAATGCCTAGATGACATTGTATTATACTGTATCCTCCAATCTACATTATACAACGGACTATATAATGAACTATGTACCTTCTTCAAATATAAAAATGATGAAAGAATGTTTCCATTTAAATGTAAAATTGTATCAATAACACCACCGTGTTCCTTAAAAATATACTATTCGCTTTGAATTGAAATTACTTTTCACAGGGGATGCAATCTTACCAGCAGGAAGTTCTGTTGCCTTTAACACCGTCCACATTCATCGCAATCCTGAATACTGGGTGGATCCACTAAAATTTGACCCGGATAGATTTTTACCAGAAGAAGTTGCCAAACGACATCCATGCACATATATTCCATTTTCGTACGGACCTAGGAACTGCATAGGTACTGGGATTTTTATTTGATGATTCGGTCTTTGAAATTTTGGTGAAAGATGAATTCAAAACTAGAGATATTTCAATTTCTGGAAATGTATCCCAAGTAATTATTTTTTGAACCCACTATGTTTTGAAGTTAGAGTTACCTCTAAGGAAGAAGTGAATTCTTATGATTCTACTCAACTGCAACTAAAGACCTCTTTATGCAGGAGGATGTAGAGAAATCCGCATCTGGTGACAGCAGCTGCCAAATTGATTTGATAAAAAAAGGCGGCAATGAAGAGAGGGCACAAAAGGGATTTGGCAAAATCATATTTTTCTTTAATTTAATTACAGATAGACTTGAAAGACGTAGTATTACAGTGGTGACTACGGCGGGATTACATACATATTAAGTTGAGTTACTACAGGTGGTGACGATAGCTGGGATCATAACAAAGGGATGACCGGATTATTTCACTGGTGGCTCAGTCAAAGTCCAGTCATTACAGCGTTTCAAAAATCAAATCCCTTTTTTAAATTTGATGCACTACGTACCAGTTTCGTTACGCCAGGTTCGATGACGACTTGTCCCGTTTCATCATGCCTTCTTTCCTCTCGTTCAATGTCTTATCTTATCTTTATTATTAACTGTGAAGTTTCTATATTGTATGCACCCCAAAACCCCCAATTTGTTTTCAGGATACATTAAAATCTGAGTTTTTTTCAGGTTGGAAATATGCCATTGCCAACATCAAAACGATAATTTCAACTGTCATCAGACGGTACAGGATTTTCACTGAATACAAATCCATAGAGGAGATAGACTTGAAAATAAACCTACTGCTGAGGATGAAGGATGGACCAAAAGTGTGGTTAGAATATAGAGGACAAGAGCACTGAAAATGATTTTCGTGGGACTGGAAAATATAATACCAACAGGTTGTAACACTTTTAGTCACCATCTACTTTTGCAGCTTCAGGAAGATATTGGTATCACAGGAATCTGCTTGCAGCTCTTCAAAAAAGTTATTTTAACAATAGAACTCAGTCTGTTAATGTTGATAGTGTACTCAGTGACGTGAAGCTGATTGATTATGGAGTACCACAAGGTACAGTTCTAGGGCCTATGGTTGTTTGAAGGTGATTCGTTATTATAAACTTATTATGGATGTCTGAATTGTAACCAATACATAAATGAATTTACAAAATATATTGAATAACAAGAGCTCTTTCGATTCTTCAATACCTTGTCTCGTAAAAATCAATTAGAAGGTCTTGGAAACCAATCTCATATTATGATATAGGTACCAATCCAATCCATCCAACCACTCCTGTATGGTCCTTTCTTTTCCTCTATTGACATTGTGAGCGAAACTGTTCTTTTTCACTTACTCGAAGGCACGCTTGTGGACTAAACTTCGAATCAACCCGAAAAGTGTACTTCCTGATAGTTTTGAATACCCAACTGAATGTCTCCTAATGCTAGGGGAAAATGTCATTTCAAACTTTCCAATGCCTTTAGTATTGGGTGCTAAGTATTTGATGCTAACAGGCTGTTGGTAATAGTCCTTCCATTTTCTTCAGCTCGATTGCTCGAAGTGCTTTCTTCATGTCATCGAGACCCTAAATTACGAAGCATACCATCTAAAAAGAAAAGTTTCATGAAATTATCACAAGAAGACTACCCTAGCGATGTGTAAAGTTGGAGGGTGCTCCACTGACAAGAGCTAGGCTCTCAAGTAGAGAAGAAAAACCTATGGATAAACGGACATAGGTATGTCATTTTGCCCAGAGTGTTGATCTGTTATTTTTCTCAACAGACTGTTGAAATAATAATACATTAACAATTTTTATAGAAAAACTGTTGTCCGTATCAAAACTGAGTGAAATCACAATTTAATACAAAAAATGAGAAATATAACTGTGTATGTTTGTTACCGCTTTTATTTGTAACTAACATTACTGCATTTGTTTGAAAGTGGTAGACAGTGTTTCGTGGTGTATTTCATGAGTTCGGACTTCCATTGTGTAATATAATATAAATTGATTTGAAATCTCTGAAAAAAAAAGATTAACCGAAAATAACAATTTTATCAAACAAAAAACTGAAACGACAAAGAAATAACATACAAGCAACAACCAAAAAAAAAATTGAAATATTATTAAAAGCTGAAAATTAAAAACTATTTATAACAACTCTGACCATTGGAGAAGCCCACAAGAAGCCCCGAGTCTGGTTGAGATACGTAGACAACACCTTCATAATATGGATCCATGGGAATGCAGAACTAGACACTTTCCTGAAGCACATCAACAACATAAGTCCTTCCATCACTTTCACAATGGAGAAGGAAGTCTACAACAAATTGCCTTTCTGAGACGTTTTGGTGAAGAGGACCGACACTAAATGGGAAACATCTGTATATCGAAAACCCACTCACAGAGGACAGTATCTGAACCAGAAATCCAACCACCATCAGTCGACTAAGAGATGAATCATCAATACTCTACTAGACCGTGCTTTCGGGCTCTGTAATACAAAGGAAGGTATCGAAAAGGAACTAGGCATCATCAAAAATGACCTTCAACGAAATTGTTACTCCAGAGTGATGGTAGAACAAGCTTTAGCTGGAAGACAGCAAGAGATCCACAAGGAAGAGAAGCCGCCACAACCAGTACTTGTACTCCCCTACATCAGAGGATTATCAGAAAGGATAAGAAGGATTGGGTCCAAGTACAACATCAGGACCTGCTTCAGATCTGGGAACACTATCCGTGGCAGCCTCACGAAAACGAGGCCACCAAACGCGGACTGCGATTCCAAGAATTGCATTTACCGGATACCTTGCGAGTGCGGAGAATCATACATCGGTGAAACTAAGAGGCCATTTGAAGTTCGCATTGCTGAGCACAAGAAACACACATAGCGAGGAGAAACCAACAAATCCGGAATAGGAGAGCATGTTTGGACTCATCAACATAATATCAAGTGGGCTCAAGCTGAAATCATTCACAAAGAAGAACACTGGTTCGAGAGAAAATTCAAAGAAGCCGCGTATATGTTGTCTGAGAACGCTTTTAGTCAAGCTAGCATAAAAACATAGAAAGTTTTATTTCTCATTTTTCATGATGATTTCCTACCACATAGTAACAGATACATCCATCAATTTACATTCATACTGATTTATAGCTCGTCAAAACAGTTTTGACGAGCTATAGTCTTCCTAGTTACTAGGAACAGACTAGAGAATTCTATCTCTCTCTCTCTGTCTCATACACAGTCTCCTAAAGAACGCGCATCTAGAAAGCGGGACGATATATTAATTCAGTAAGGTCTTCCTATATTTGACAAGCTGTATGTTCAAATACTACAAGAAAAAAAATTCGAAAGTCACTATATGACGAAATGTTACATTGTCACATTGTGCCAATGTTACATTGGCACGACTGAGGCAATGGCGCTAGAAACGTCACAGGGTTAGAAATATGTCTAATTTCACGTGGTATGATGTCAAACGCCGCGCTGAAGCCCGCTAGTTTCGAAAATAGCCGGGTGTGTCATTTTGTCCGTACTTCTCCTACAATTTTCAAAATATTCAACAACATTGAATTTTATATTCATATACTGACCAAGCTCATCCTTAGTTCAATCAGGTTAGAGCCTAGCTCCTTTATCCTTGTAGCTGATTTTTATCAGAAAGACAAATGGGTTCATGACTAGGATGATGGCGTTATGAAAGTCCTCAGACATTGATAAGACGATAGTTCTGTGGGAACAGCAGGTTCTGACCCTCTTCTGGGATCATGACGACGATTGCATGCTTCCACCTTCTGGAGAAGTATCTAAGGGTCAACGAGCTGTTAATGATATGTAGTAGGTTTTCGACGCAGTTTTCCGGAAGCCTCTTCAACAACTTATTTGTTATTGAATCGGCCCCCGAAGCTTTCTTGGCCTGTACGGCCTTGATTTCAGCTCTTCCACAGAAGCCGGGCGGATGTTATCACCGTCATCTTCCCTGAGGATGCGGTGAACCCGATCTTTCAGCAGAATATCGCGCTCAATGTCGTCATTGTCGTCAATGTTAAGTTGAAAGTGACGTTCCATCAAGTCGGCAAAGGCCAACGCTTTGTTGGCGGGGGAGTAGCACACTCCGCGCTCTCCGTGAATGGGTGAGGAAGCAGTCTTCATCCCTTTGAGTCTGCGGGTGAATCGTCAAAGCTCGTTATCCCCAGGCTCAAAGGATTCCAAGAGCTCCTCCCACCTTTCGTTCAGGTGATAAATGATGACCTGTTTGACTTGATTGGCCATCCTACTTGCCGCAATTTTATCTCCTGGGAAAAGGGTTCGTTGATAGAGCATTCTCAAGCGATTTCTCTTTCGAATCAAGGTTTTGATACGAAACTCAATAGTAGCTCTTCAGCGGACACTTCTCCCTGGAGATGGCCGGTCGAAACGCGTCATTCCATATACTGAATCAGGTGAATAACTAGTATATTTGGCATTTTTTTATAGGAAAAGCTATTCAGTATTAAAGTTCAGAAAAAAACCTTTTCTTTTAAACTTTTGAGAAAATTGGTAAACTAATAGCATTCTAGAAAAAGTGAAGTGAAACTAGTGAAAAAACTTGAATTTTTAGTTGAACCATAAGTACATATTTCGGCATAGTGTACCGCTATATTGCCATAGCATACGTTGGGTACATGAAAACACTAGCTTCAAGTATCTTTGAAGCACATTCTAATAAGATTCTTGAGATAATGGCATTGAAGGCATAGGAAATATCATTTCTTCTTGTAAAACCTTGAACTTTCGTGGTCAAAAAAATAATCCAGTGTCAAGAAAATGCATTACATTGTTGCTGGCGGAATACAATTTCGCATTCATTCATTATTGCAGAACAAATGCAAGGCTAACCAGTCATTTTTTTCGATTCGAATAACTTCGATATACTTTGATACTTTTTCCTTTCAAGAGATCATTAGGGATTTTATCTTCATTATGGAATATAGCAGATATAAATATTGTGTTTATTTACATATATTCCAATTTTAATTTTTTTTTGTTCCAGAAACATAATTATTTGAATCAACTAGACTGATATACCTGAGTATTTACAGTCAGTTGATAAGATGTAATATTCGTACAGAATGTTCTTAGATACTGGATGTCAAAATAAACAGGTTGAGGTGACAGATCATTACAGTTTGAAATAGAACATAACGGGTTTCCAAATGATTTTGTACTACAGAGTCCAATTTGGAATCCCTCAAAGTCCATGAATTATTAAAATCCTTAGAGAAAAGCCTTTCTCATTTTTTCGGCGAAAGATTCATATAGATAGTAACAATTCCTTTGAAAACTATGGCCTTTTTTGTGAAAAAAGATACCTTGTTTATCAAATACTTATGACTGACTGAAAAAATAATTGAAAAACAACTCCAGCTGACACTTCGCCCATTCGTATATACAAATAAGATATCCTTTATCTCTTGTGAAGAATGAAGTCGATTATTATTATTATTATCATTAAATGAGTGCACCAATACACAATAACTATATCCATTTGAAAATATGAATAAAACAATTATCATCAGTCTTTATTGACACTTCTAAATATAACCTCAGTCTTCGTAAAAAACGCATACAGTTACCACTGAAAAGCTTTTCAAAACAACGCAACGGATTTTGATACGGGTTTTTCAAATAGATAATAGAGTGTTCCAAGAGGAAGATTTATATACAGTGTGACCCATTTTTAATGGAAACGCCCCCCTAAAGTTTGTAGTTGTAAACCGATTTCAATAATATATTTCAAATACTAAAAGGTCTACCTTGGGACAAAATTTGAAATGTTTATTAAAGGTTCAGGGCATACTACGATATTTTTTCTTAGACGAAAATCGGGATTTTTTATTAGCGATTTTTTTATTGAAAAAATCACTACGCCACTAATGTAAATTAAGTTTAACTATCTTCACTAAACGACGATACAGGAACCAAACTAATCAACCCAACCAATAGGAACGAAGCCATGCCTAACACTGATGAAATTTAACCGGAAACCGGAACCATGATAGTAAACATTATGTGACTCTAACTTATAAATATTATTGGAGTTGAATCCCAACACTAAGAGGAAGATGATCACTTGGTAATTGAAACATGTCAAGCCATCCGCAACGCCCTCCGCAGGGAGGGCGTTGTGTAGCTTGGGTGTCCAATAGTAGATTTCATCGCGTGTTCTTGACAGTCTAAAGAACAAATAATAATTTTCG
>NW_019291666.1:49445-70862 GCF_000500325.1 Leptinotarsa decemlineata
AAGAAAAATTTGACCTGAATGCTTTCTGTATTCTGAAGAACAATAAAATTAGCTTTTTTATTTATGAAGACACACTGAATGCAGAGAGATATCTCCAAATATTAAGGACGACTGTAATCTTGATAATTCCACTGCTACCTAAATCCAAATTTTAAGAAAAATAATGTTTCTAGAAGAAGCGACTTTATTGAGAAAACTTGACGATTTAGGTATAGGGACATGATACATCATCTTGAAGCATTTTTCACCATCTTTCAATTTACCGAGTAATATACAAAGGGTTTCATTTGAACAAATGAACTTTTGACTGCGGCAAAGCCGCAATGCTGTAAATATTTTAGATTGATAGAACAGGTATGGAAATGTGAGAGGTGAAATTTTCAGAAAAATCATGCTTTGCGTTTCCCAGAAACGTCTAACCTACCATCGACCGTGAGTCACGCTGTATTTACATCACTTTGCTATGCGAACAATCGATGAACATTATCTGAAAAATGAATTCTGCTATACTTCGAATCTACGACTTGTCTACTATAATTTAAATCTCAAATATTTGTTAATCATTGTTTTATTATGATATGGCAATGAAGTTTTCAATACATCAGCAGAAAAATAGATTTTCATGGATAAGAAAAATCATAATTTCTACAACTTGAAAAAAATCATTTGATATCAGAGATATTAATGTAGTTCAATATTTTACCAAATATTTCAATCATGGAAAAATTTTTGAATGACATCCAATAACAAACATCATCGAGATGATGATAATATATACATAATTTATAAATTATTTCTATGATCATCTCATTAAAATCGTAGTTGTTTATGACTGATTCCATTTATCTGCAGATGTCTCACGAAATTCATCATATGACCGAAATCTTACAAATACAATGTTCACTAGTGTCACTGTGGATTTTGAAAAATATTGACGTTGAATTGATTTTAGGGTCATGGAAGTGATAAATCATAGGATCTTCAAAGTATGGGCTCACTTGGATTTCATTTGGCACTTTTCCCCTTTGAAAGCGTCATCAGAAAAATACTTAAAAAAATTGTATGCCTTTTCTGGTTCTGTGAGTTGAATTTGTAACTTTTATCATAGCTATTCACTGATTATGATGATTATTTCAGCTCGTTAGTAAAAAATTAGCTGAACACAACAAAAAACTTGAATTGGAGAAATCGTTTTTGGATGCAGAAATCGAGGAAGGTATAGTTGATGACTTCAAATTTTTTATTCACAAAAATATTCACGAAATTAATCATATTTATAATTCGGCTGGAGCCATTTTCACATAAATATTTCAGGATTATTTCTTATACGATATGAACAAACGTAAATTGATTTTCATTAATAAACACCTTGAACTTTTTGGTTTTCAGAGCCTTATAAGCGATTAGCTTTCTTGGATCTGATTTTGATGAACTCACAATTCACAGAAACAGAGTTGGATGATGAGGTCAAGGTATTTATGGCTGCGGTGAGTAATTTATTCCATCGGTTAAATTGTATTGAAGAAGACTTTTTTTACGTGCGGGAATAAAAAGAAGTCATTCGGTGACAAGTCAGGACTATACGACGGATGACTCATCAAATCGATGTTTTGGGTGCTCAAAAATGCAGTTGTTTGAGCCGATGTGTGAGAGCTCGCATTGTCGTGGTAAGGAGTGATCCGTCTTCAGCGGTTGGTTTTCCTGATTTCTTGGAAGACAACTGGCAAATAATTGGTTGTCTACCACTCATAATTGACTGTTCTGCGTTGTTTTAGTGGTACGGTTGCAACATGTCCAGTTTTTCCGAAAAAACAAGCGACCATTTGCTTGGAAGTGCTTTGTGCGCGAACAACTTTTGTTGGATTTGGCTCGTTTGAAACACCCATACAGTCGACTGCTGTTTACTTTCCGGCTCATACTCGTAAATACACGATGTCATAGACGTGTTTCGAAACACCGCGATCGTATTTTTTGAGCATTTCCTTCGACCAATCGACACGAGCCTTTTTTTGGCCTTTTTACAAATTGTGTTGGATCCAATGCGAACAATTTTTTTGACAGTCAAATTTGTATGCAATATTGAATGTATGCTGGTCCCACTAATGCCTAAAGTTGTCTCAATCTCACGATAGGTCACACGACGATCTTGCAATATCAGTTCGCGCACAACATCAATGGTTTTCGGAACAACAACTGATTTTGGACGACCTTCACTAAATTCGTCTTACGCTAGTTGCACACACACCGATTTTGGACGGCCGACTTTGTACCGGTCGTCCAAATTCCAATAGTGAACCACATGTGGTAAGGGGACCTTGCACACATGCCTACCGGTGATCGTCGCCGGTAAAATACCGGTGAGCAGCCGTCCACTGCCACTGGACCGGCCGTGCAACTAGCGTTACGCTAAATGCAGAAAAACAGTAACTTGTATGGTACGGTAATTAAGGTATGGTGAATATTCTTATAAGCATTAGTCCTCAAAAACAATTACAATCACCATAATTAACTGCATTTCTGAAACTAGTACTCTGACAGTCATAAACAGCAAAGCATATGTTGTCGCTAAACGAAAGGTGTTGATGGCAAGTAAAATGTTCATTCTTCATTGAATATCATTCATTTGCATTGATCGGAAAATATTTGTTGATTACAAATGAATACGATGTTTATACTTATTCAACTTTATTTATTTGCTACGAATAGTCTGGGTCTGAAACTAATTTCATTTGCAAGTAAAATGTTTACCTGTCCACTGTTTCAATACACTTTATTTGAAAAATCTAAATACATATTCGCCGGCAAAAATATGTTTATCCTTGTGGTACAAAGGAATAATGATAACAAATATCACTCGAAAATTTCATTAATTCATTAGATTTTTTTCATTCCAGGGAACTGAAACAACTGCATCGTCCATATGTTGTTTATTTACCCTTTTAGGAATGCATCCAATTTCAGGTTTTTTGAGTTTTTCTCGAAAATACTTCAGACTAAAAAATACTTCAGACCAAAGTTGTAGATCTCAAAATTGTCTACAAAAATGATCCACATGAATTTTTCTGTAAGTATCACCCTTCCTGAGATATCGCAATTGTAAAAGCACGTTCTATGTAATATGCACACGTTTCCACACCACCTGTGAGGTAGTGTACTCGGCACGTTTTTTTTAACGTGGTTTCCCCAGTAGGCCTATTCCACGAATCGTTATTACGTAATTTTTAGTCATACTCATTTAACTGCATGAAGATTATTCGGGTCGATAATGTTTATGGAGTGTAATTGTCAGTTTCATTTCTTTTGATACTTTAATCTGATTCATAAGTACTCGTCATAGTTAACTTCAACAATCATGTCTTCTGCGACTTCTTCTTCGTCTTCTTCCTCTTCTTGCCGGATGTTCATACATTGTTCAAATAATGATGTATCAGTTGTCTCTTCATCAGCATCACAGGAATCATCCTCTGTTGTACTCAACTCAACATTTGAACAAGAGTGACCTTGGCAATTGGTACACGCAGGTGAACACTGTAACCCTACTTTTCTACAGCCGCATTTGACACTACAATCTTTCTTGCAATTGCAAAAAATTGGGTAAGGATATTTTCAGTTCTTTTTCAGCAGGGGGGAGCAAAGTTTTAATTGGTTCCAGAGTATTATTTATTAATTTCCAACCCCAGTCTTCAGGATTGAGTTGATTTCCTTGCCATGTCTGAACTTGATAATATACCCGATACAAGTGTTGAATAGCAGATGCCGATGTTGGAGGAAGACAAGATAGTTGTATGTACTTGATTCTTGTTTCGGGTATTTTTGACAAAGGTTAAATATCTGTACTTATCAATGCAATCTATTTTTTTTGGAGCTCCATAAATAGCAAGAACAAAATAAGCAGTTTTCTTTAAAACTAAAGCTGGATTCACTTAGTCTGCTCTAGTATGAGGTGGACTTACTTTTGAAGTACTGGTCTGTTCATCTTCACGTTGTCTTTTTGCTGCGGCAATTGAAGTTTTCCGGGTGTATGATTTTCGGCAATCCACGTGGATTGTAACGAACTTTAGACCTCTTAAATATTCAGTAAACTCATCACTTCTCGCATCACTTGCATCGATTGAAGTTTGCATCTCACAATTAACCACAAAAGTTTCACCTTTAGTCAAAAGCTTCGAGCAAAATTGCGATTTTTTTTTCAAATATTATTAACTCTTTTAGTAGACACTTGTACTAAATACGTATATTCATTCGAACAGAACGTTCAACAATAAAAAAGCAGGCANGCAATCATTTTATTAGAAATTCATCGCCCAGACTGAACCTTGCGGCACGCCTAATGAAACCATTCTATTCAAAGATGAATGGTTGTTGTAAAATAAACATTGATTTCTTCTACTCATGTATGATTTTAAAAATGAAGGAGCTGAGCCTTTCACACCGTTATGTTATCATTTTTTCAGTAGAGCTTGATGTGGAACACACTCAAAGGTCTTCCTCAGTTTCCACAAAACTACTGAGGTTGACTGTCTCGAGTATATCTTCAATTCGAAATGATAAGGAAGTAAAAATGACACACACACACATTATCGCTATCATATAATACCATTTTTTGCGCCATCTGTACTTATATCACATTTATTTCTGGAACAGAACCTCCTAAAATTACATGTGCATTAAACTAGGTATATACATATGTACATATCAAAACTTCCACCACAACGCACAGTGAAGTAATTTAATTCATATTGATGTTGTTGATAATATTTCAAAGACTATGTAGAGACTCAAAACCAAAATATTTGAAAGACGAACTGGAATCTCTGGCATTGAAAGAATACAAGACTATTATTGGTCTCGCATTAATAGTTGTATAAATGAGTTGAGTATAAGTTTTATACTCTGATGATGCCAATTCAGTTGGCAAAACGTTCGTTAAGAAGATTGTTGCAGTTTTTGGTGAATAAAAGTAGTGTCATCATATTGCAAAATATGTATACTAGAAAATATCAAGAACTGCAGTTAAAAAAAATGTTTGGGATATACTTCAATATGCAATCCAATATATTTTTCAGGAATCATTACTGAAGTGTTTCTCCAATGATGATTTTAAAACAAAACTAAAAATAATGCAAGGCCATAACAATGCAATCATTTTAATGAATAACATGAGAGTACATATTGTTAATAAAAGTCAGGTTTCTTCGATTGCCTGAAAATCTAAAAATAAATCAGTTTTGATTGGCTCAGCCAAAAATTTCAAGATAGAAGAAAGTCATTGACAAACAAGTGGATATAAGAGATGCACTGAAGTATATTAGTTGTAGTTTGTTGAAAGATGTTAGGTTTATTACAAACTCCCCTCAACCCATGTCATCACTCCGCTGAGTGATGAAAGCATATGAAAATTTTATGTTAGTTTATGACAAACAAATGATGTGAAATATTTGAAATGGATTATTTTGAATAATATTTGTTTTTATATGAGCATTGTATATGTTTAATATTCAGTGGTTTTAATTGTTATCCAAAGTTGAATGTTTTTACCATGTATCTAAATGTCGAAATATTTTTATATATTACTTTGAAATTTGTGTTCGTTTATGACAAACAAATGATGTGAAACATATGAAATGGATTATATTAACGAGAGTTCTAAGTATTTCAAGTTAATTTGATCTCACTTGAACCATATTTTGTGTATGGTACATAAGTAAATGAAATAATATGTAAGTATACATTGTTCAACGGATACTTGAATTGTGGTAACAGAAAACTTCTCAAGTCTCATAACGAATCAAATATTGAGGATAGTATTCGCAGTCAAGATATTTTACGTATGTAACACCTCCGTCACACAAAACTGTATCATAACCAAAATCAGGAAGAAAAATTCTCCCACCTGCAACTTGGACCTTCTGAACCAGAACATGTGCTAGAAACATTGTTCTTGGTTGTCCATTATTTTTTGGAGAATATTTACGAGCATCATATGGAGTTAGATAAAAAGGAACGCCAGGTCCATACATGAATCTTTCACCATATTTCCAATCAAAGTTGAAGTTTACAATACATTTCTCATTGTGCCTAGAGGTATCGTGAAATAATGTTTTTATTTCAAAGAAGCCTCTTTGTGCAAATTCATGGGCTTTCAAACGAAACTTCATATATAAAAGTGGGTTCTGCAACTTGAAGATTGATGATTTACAAGAATTATCACTGCTAAATATTTGCTGTCGGATGTGAAGATATTCGGAACTTTGAGGAGGCACTTCCACTAGTTTGTATTTTTCCTGCGACAGGTTCATAGCACACCAGTCCTTCGGCAACATGGATTTTATGTCACCCAGCAACATTCTGATAACTGTAAGGTCCTAGTTTATGAACTTTATAAAAAAGAAACCAAAAGAAACTAACCTTCAGATTGCAGGTCAAGAATCAATGACATGTACAATAGATGATGGATACAAATGTGATGTCAAAAACATAGAAACAAAGGGGGATATCTGACTGCATGTGACCTTGAAAAAAAGATGACAGTTTTTTATTATTCCATTCTTGTTATCATAAATATATAGTGATGAAGGTAAATGTACAAAAAAGGAGAAAATATTCAGAATGTACAGTAAATTGCTCAAGTATTTTTTGAGAAAAAAAATACATGGAGGAAATTTTGTGAATGCAGAATATTATTCGTATTATATAGTTGGTTACTGTTAGAATTCTAACAAATTACCTAACATATGGTAGGTATTCTGGAAACCTTATTAGAAATCATATATGTTAAAAACACTAATTATAAAAATCCAATTCAATTTTATGTGGTTCAATTAAGGAAGCAAGATAAACCAATATCATCAGAAGGGGGATTTCGATAATTCCTTCAGGTAACTCTTGAAATTACCAAGGTTCAAGAGAGTGTATGATGACATGAAATATTCATTATGAACACCTTCAACTGCCCTCTTTTAGATGACAAGAATAGTATATCAAATTGATCGAACTCATCAAGGAACTTTAGGAATATTAGTTAAGAACAATTATAACAGCAGTAACTACAGCACCAAACTAATCAACGATTTGATCACCTTTTCTTGTAGGTTAGTCAAGTGATATTCTGACTAGTTCAATGATATCTAGTTATACAGATTTTCAATAAGCCAAAGGGTCTCTGAATATTCCTATTTATAACAAACAGAATAATTTTATCAAGGAGGATTACCTCGTCAAGCTGGTACTGTAAGTTGCTTTTCATGTTTGTCATTTCGGGAACGACGTCCTTAATTCTATCCTTTCTATCAATTACTACGTTGGTTTTACAACTTATCACTTTGTTATTGGTTTTCATTTCGAGGTTAATTGTGTCTACATATATTTTGGATGGCCGTTGCTTCCCACTCAGGCGCATTTGGCCAGGTTCCTACTATCAAGGTTGACAGAAGCTTCGTTGGGGGACGCAGCGGTCTTGCACGAAGCAATGCTGCCACCCATTTTTTGTCAAACTTTTTCATCATAAAAACAATTAATTTTTTTATCAAGTAGCCTCCTTTCGATTTTTTTCCAAATATACAGCCCCTTTCACGTGATTATCCGAACCACCCCGACCTGGATACCGGCGTGGATGAAGGAGGCACCTCATTCTTCACTTTTCAAAATTCTATCACACATTATAATAGTCACCACAATGGACTAACAAAAAACGGATCTCCACGATAGCACATGGCATCCGCGTACCTTCTTTGTGGGCGGACGTTATCAGCACGTCCGTCCACTACCACGAACACCACGAAACTCCCGCTAATTCGAATTAAAAATAATCGATAATTCTATTTTTTATTGATTCGAGATATCGAATCGATTATGAAGATAATCGTACTATTTTTCTTCTTCTACATGTATGGTCGTCGCCTCTCATTATTCACGCGCATTTGACCATAATTTGAATTAATTTGACATTATTTGTATCGCAAAAAACGAACATAAAGCTGTTCTCGATTGCTTGTACCAGAACATGATGATTGCCAATCTAAAAACTCTACGGAGACTCGCCGATAGTTACTAACAGAGCCACACACAAAACTGATGAACTTATATTCTGAAGTTCTGTTGGTTAAAATTTAAATTGACCTCAACCTAAAGTTAAATTACCTACACAAAATGTGTAGGTACAAGGTACCACACAAAATGTATGGATACCACAATAGTAAATCTTGTGGATCGTGGAGGGATAAAACACAAAGTGCATGTTTTAAGTTTAATGAAAAGCATAGATGATTCAACAAAGATATTGACAGCTGACCTAATCTTCTTCTTCACTCTTCAGTGTTCATTGGCCTTGACTACCATGACTAATCAGTGATGTGATATGGATTTCTTCATTTCATTGACCAGATTTAAAATTATACATTTCATGGTATTTTTAGCAAGAGGTGACATACGTACAACAAATCATGGAATAGGACAATTATTGCTCAATAGTACAACATGGAGCAATACTGCACAGAGTGGATAATGGTCGATATTTCAGGAACTGTATTTTGAAGCGAGTTTTTGTGACAACACACTGTTGCAGTTTTCAAAAACAGGATACGATACTATTTTTTAATATCTGTCTCAGTATTGTGCTTTGGGTGTGCAGGCATGGAACGTGATCAAAAAATAACGGATAAATATGTAAAGTATAGTCACAACAGACGAGCCGACGTACAACCCTGCAGTACAACATGCAGCGGGCGCCTACCCAGCAGGAGATACATAGAAACTCTGAATTTCTAAACTTTTTCAATCAATTCACACTCCTTTCTATGGTAAAATAAGTTACGGAGACTCGCCGCATTTGCTTGGAGCTTTAGAGCGTCATGAAAACAGCCTAATGCATCTATCATGGTTTCAGAAACAAATTACTTGTAAACTATTATTTTGAAAGAAAATACAGTGGATTTCTTGAATTAAAGTGAAATAGAACGAGAAAAAAAAGTACGTTGGGTGGCAGTATTCGACTGACACCTGCGTAAAACTGCAAATTTTGTGAGGGGTACTTGTTTTACCGAAATTACCTTCAATTACAGGGTGTTTTTCGAGAATATTATGCCCAAGTATAACATATATACAAAGAATATCGAAAATTATTAGTTTGATATGTTTGTATATATGATTTCTGACTTCAGTGTGTACTATGGATACAACTTTCTCACTTGTGACACATAGTATGAAGAAGCCATATTATATGGTATTCTTTGCATGTTATAAAAGAAAAAAATGGAATTATTGTTTAAACTAGAAGTGCTTTCGGTACTAATGAGCCCTTTAGCGTCAATTTCATCGATAATAATTGAAACTGTGGCTTCACTGAGGCAGCAGGGTGAAGCTAACAATAAAAAGCAACCAAGTGTTTCTGCACTAGCCACTACTGTTTTACTTTTCTCTCTCCCACTTCGGCGAAGTGTCCTTTTTTCGAAGAGTTTTTATATATCGCTCCTGAAGCTGGGCATTGGTTCCTTGCGTGTCTTCAATTGCTACAGATGTTAGACTACAGTAGGGATGAATTACGATGACCTTCTCACAGGTCACTGTCGTCTGAATCATTATATGCAGAGACTCGAACTGTCGGACGATTGTGTTTGGAAAGTGATGAAACAGCAAAGAACATACTTTATGCCTGCCCCGCTGGGGACCACATCGGGTTTTGAGAGCTTCGCAGAGGCGCACTCTTACCATCTGACCTGAAAGATCACTCACAATACAAACTAATCGGCTTCGTTAAGAAGCTGTGTTCATTTGTTCGAGTGTGAGCCACAACAAACCTTCACGGGTTGCGGTGCAGAGTCAAATTCACTCACTTTTGACCTAACCTAACCTTAAAAGGATCCGGACGAAGATATCTTCTATCATTTTCCATAATCGAAGTCTCATTTTGTTGATTAAATTGTTAAAGATAGTTTGTTTCACTGTTTGGAACTTTTGGTGTAGTAATGAATATTACTGGAGTTTTTCCCAATACCAAACCGTTATTTTAACATCTCGATACGTGTTTCGATCACCAAGTGATCATCTTCAAGAGTAATATGAAACTTAGTTTGATCGAAACACGTGTCCAGTAATATTTAATGACAACTATGATTTCTAGAATAAGTATAAATTCAGGATGGAATATATGGTTGTAGATAGTGTTGATTTATATGTAAACGAAAGAATAACAGGTAGATTTATTCATTGGTTCCTTCATCATTTAAAATTATGTCCTCTCCCATTTTATATTACAAACAAATCTGAAAAATTATTCATTTCTTCTCAGCAAAGAGTCTACGAAGAAGTTATAGACATTCTCGGTCATGACCGAATCGTAATAGCGTCCGATTTACCTAAATTGAAGTACACCGAGAGGGTGATAAAAGAAAACTTAAGAATTTTTCCTATAGCAGCTGTTTTCGCAAGATCACTGGAAGAAGATATTGATATTGGTAAGGAGTAAATGAGTGATGTTCGAAAGTAAACCTTACAATCATATTCTTCATTTATTGATATATCACAGTGAAAATATTTATAGAGGTGTAGGTATTATTTTCTGAATTTCTGTTTACTTATATTTGTCTATGGTAATAGCCTGGTTTCAAAAATGCATGAAGCATAAAAAATGAGCAATTTCAAACTAGTACAAATATTATATTTGAAAAATATGTCTTTCAAAAATGAATTTGAAGAACTTCGAACAGTATTTTGTAATTCAGTTGATGAGGGAAGAAATATTTGCTTCAAATAATGATGTATGAAATATAATTCGAGGAATAACTTTCTCAAACATATTTTTGCTTAATTTTCACCTTTCTCAGTTTATAATAAAGAGGTCTCATCTCGTTGGTGCCAAATAACAATGTCACTTAAACCATATCAAATACTTAGCTTCTTTCACAAACCACACAAGAAACGGTTTCATCTTCATTTAACCCATTCGAATGGGCGAATTCTAGTTTTTTCATGAGCATGCATCATTATTAACCTTGGGAATCACTTTATACTAGACGATCAGAGTATTGATACATAATTGAAGTCAATTTGACACACGGAATACTACAAAATATTGATTTTTTCCCTTAACTATCTACTACATGAATGGCCAATTGCGACGATGTCGATCTCTATTTTGCAGGAGATGCTCTACTTCCAGCAGGAAGTTCAGCTGCGTTCATCACTCTCTTCATTCATCGAAATCCAAAATACTGGAGAGATCCCTTGAAGTTTGATCCAGACAGGTTTCTACCGGAAGAAGTAGCGAAACGACACCCTTGTACCTACATACCTTTTTCATATGGACCCAGGAATTGTATAGGTAGAGTAAATTTTCATTATGAAAAACTCATATCCATTTATTTATCAAAATTGAGTACAGCAGATTACAGTTTCCGATCGCATTTTCAACTACAATACATGATTGACCGTATTATTGTTTCTATTCAATAATTCATTTGATAGAAATTATGAACCATTGATTCCCTATTTTAATTTTGATAAACTGTAGTTGTAAATATTCACTTAAAACTCATAATTCGTTTAATTTTATATATTTGGGTCTGATTTATTTAAGTAGCCAAAACATATTATAAAACAAAGTCGCCCGCTAGGTACGTCTATCTGTTTGTGTACCTGTCTGAACGTGATAAATTCAAAAATTATCGAATTGATTCAGATATGTCTTTCACCAATCTGCCTGTTCAAAAAATATATTTTTCCGTTATTCAGCTGTCGCCCCCATACGAACGACAACTCTCAGAAGTAGAGAAACTTGTGCGACCTAGTGACTAACGAGGTCTTACCTTTTAACGTGTGGTTGCAGAATCATCCCAGCTTCAACCAGATAAATTCTCTCGAGAAAAATATCTGGTCGAGGCGGGAATCGAACCCACGACCTTCGTGGGTTCGTGAGTCTGGCGCACTACCACCGCGGCCAATTCCACAACCAACGAAAGAAATGATTCGAAATCACTGTCTCATCCCTGAAATAAACATTGAACAACATATTGTTCATCTTTTATATGTCTACACAAACGGCTTACTAATTAGATTCATTTTGATTTTCACTATGGATGGTTTACAAAATCAAGACACGCTATACAATAGCTTCCTCGAGCAGGATTTTATTCTACTTTTAGATTGAAACATTCCATGTTCTGAAAACAACAATATGATCTGAAGTCCGATCAGCTAATTGTTTCTAATTTAGTTTTAATTAGCTGGAAAGAGCGGATAAATTCAAAAGCAGGTAAAAATATGTATTCAAAATAATGTGAAAAACAAGTCAATGAATCAATGAATATCAGATAATAAATATTTTATCATACAAAAGATATATACAGAATACAAATCCGTGGAGGAAATAGAAATTAATTTGTACTTACTCATGAGAATGAGGGATGGCCCGAAAGTATGGTTAGAAAACAGATAAATGTTTCAAAATGTTATAGTGAAATAAAATACGTACCCACGATTTTTTTATTTATACTTGCATAAACAGTTACAGTTATTCTTATGCATATATATCTAGTTTCAGATAGATAATTATCAATGGAGACAAAATAAATCACTGGAGATTTGGGAGTATTTATACCCAAACCAGGTAGGATGGACTACCCCTCACCAAAAGCATTCCGTCCAATTAGTCTCACATCGCTTTTCTTAAAAACTATCGAGAGCTAGGCTATGTGAGCGGTAAATAAGAGATGAAATACTAGTTCACAAGTCACTTCATCCAAATCAGCATGCATATACTCCGGGAAGGTCTACTGATTCTGCCCTTCACCATGTGGTTTGCAGAATCGAGAAATCATTGGACAACAAAGAATCCACCCTGGGTATATTCATAGATATCGAGGAAGCGTTTGATAAAACAACCTTTCCAACAATTACCCAGCAACTACACTCCAGGAATGTACCCCTGGTAGTAGGAGAATAGTGATACTCAAGATGCTCTCTAGTAGAGCAATAAGTATCAATGTAGAAGACATCACAGTGAAAGGACTGACCATGAGGGGACGTCCACAGGAAAAGGAGTCTTATCACCCCTTCTCTGGAACATATTTCTGGATACCCTGATTAATCACCTCAACACTAATGGATTCTATACAATTGCATATGCAGATGATATAGTTATCTTGCAGATCGGCAAATTTGTGCGATACAGCGCAGGATGGGCTCAAATTAATAGAAACATGGTATAAGGAACATTCACTGTCGATCAATCCCAAGAAGACTGAGATGGTCCTTTTTAGCAAGAAAAGAAGTTTAACGGGCTTAAAACCTCCCGAAATCTTCAAAAGCAAACTAAACTTCTCTGAAGGGGTGAAATACCTTGGTACTATCCTCGACAAGAAGCTAACATGGAACTCTCATCAACAGAGTAGAACAAAAAAAGCATATGTGGTTTATGAGCAATGTCGGAGGACACTGGGACGGGCATGGGGTCTTTCACCCCGTGTCGTCACCTGAACCTTCACTGCAATAATAAGACCTATGTTAACGTACGGAGCCATTGCATGGGGACCGAAAGTTCAACAAGCAAAGGCCATCCAAAAATTATCACAGGAACCATGAGAACAACACCACCCGCGCCAATGCGGAAATAATTAGAGGTCTCACCCCTCTGGATCTGTATGCTAAGGAGGTTGTGTTAATGGCTGTGTTAGGATTGCGCACGGCTAGTGTAAACCTCGAAGGGAATGGGTCGATTGAAGCTGAGCCTATGACAAGAAGCGCTCACTGCGCAACCTCTGCTGCAGGCAACCAGTGATACAATCGAACCCAGGTTTATGTTTAATAAACATGCAATACGTATGCAATACGCATATATAAAGACGGCTCAAAAACCAAAGAAGGCTCAGGATGTGGAGTGTACTCCAGATCACAGATTCCGCACAGATTAAGTGCGGAATGGGAAAATTACCAGCATTGTCATTACAGAACTGGATGGTATCTCAATCACCACAGAAGAAATAACCAGGATAGTAATTTCTGGCAAAAACATAACAATCTGCACTGACAGCAGACAAGCCCTATTAGCCTTGAACAGACAACGTGTTACCTCAGTGTCACGAAGATTCAGCCAAAGCCTTGGTAGATAATAATAACATTATCCCAAGGTTGGTTGAAGGGCACGACAGGAGTGAAGGTAATCGCGTTGCCGACTCTTTAGTCAAGAAAGCGGCTGGACTAAGAATCTTAGGACCCAGTGGCACCTACGGCCTGATGACTTCGACAATTGCAGAACTAGCCAAATGTTACACCGATGCTCAATCCCTAAAGAGATGGGATGAAATTAAAGGATGCAAATCTTGCCTGGCGATGACCAGGAAAAATCTAAGCTCAAATAACCTGTCCACCTTCCTGGAAAAGACAGCATGGACGATGACCTAGGAGGACAACTCCTTGGGAGGATGTACATGTGGCTTAAGTGATGTGGACTTACACTCACCCTCCCTACTCTACAGATACAGATGGGAGAAAACTGATTTGTGAGAAGTTCTGATTTCATTCATTTTCATCGGTTATTGATGTGCTGAGGCGTCCAGGACGAACGTCATCATTCACAGCTTCTCTACGTTCCGTGAAAAACTTGTAAACCGTTTTCAGACGTACAATACCATCACCGTATGTCACTATCGATATTTCAAGTGTTGATGAGTATTTGATTACATTTTTTTTCTAACAAAATTTGATGCAAATTTTTTGATCCATTATTTTCGATAGCACTTCTAATTTTTGTGCCTCCCACCAACAAACTGAACATGCTAAACAGCTGAAACTGTGAATATATGTTCGAAACAATTGTACCAACATAAAAAAAATCGGTGATCGCGCGAAAGACCATTCAGCTCATTTTCGATTCGTTTACAGATGACCTTTGAGGAAAAAAGTTCCAGAACACTCAGTGTATTCCATATGGTCGAAATAACATATAATTCGAAGATATTTTCAACTGATCTGAACATCCTATTACTTTTCTAGTTGTAGTTCACTGTAAATTATCATCCGAAACATCCATAAAATATTAAGGTCACGACAGTTGCGGTTCATAATCCTCATTAAACCAACCTGACATTACTGTAATGAATCTTATGGTGAATTATTACTAACTTCGACTGTCGAGTTCTCAGGATCACGAATCACCCAATCAATGTGAGTCACGATGACTCATATCGAGGAATATGTCCCCGAGGATTTCTTCGAATGGCTGGATTTTTTTCACAAGTGCATCGGTTTGCTACCTCCCAAGAATCTCTCCTCGAAGATTCTGTACTTTCTGATTGCCCTTCCTCACATTTCCATGTGCACTTTCCTGCTGGTTTTCCTGGGAGGTGCTGATCTCTTGGTAAGAGACAGATCTTTCAAGGAGACAATGTTTGGAATCAGTGTAGTGACGTTACATGGTATCATCGTTTTACGAACAGGGTTTTGGATTTATTCTAGAAATAAATTCGAGAAAATCAAAGAAATTATCAGAAGAGAAACATTTACGTTCGAATGTTTTGATTTGAGAGAAATTGGATATGCTAACGTTATTAGTGTTGGTAAGAATATAGAAAACGTTTTGGGAAAAAATCTGAGTTATCGTGAGATTGGAATGTTATGGAGTGGATCAGGATTGGTTTTTGATGACTGTAGGTAAGAGAAAGCAAAATTTAGAAATGTTATATATTATTATAGAGACAATGTGTTTTTCTTTGGATAGTTGGAACAATTTTGAAGGACTTCTGGATTCCGAATGCAATGTTATTCTTATAATTCTATAGTGAAAGCGACACTTCCTTCACAGTATCATTGTTGCTGCAGAAACGCGGGTAAACTGAACTCAGTTTGAGGAGTGCCAGAAGATGACAGTACTACTAACTGTCGAAAGCGCTCGCAGATGATTAATAGAAGATATAAAGCTTCAAATCCTTTTTGTAAAGTTTAATATTGAAATACTGAAAATAAAGGAAAATTAGTTGCATCATTCAAAAAAAATATATATGTATATATTTGTTTCTGATGGAAATTTTTCTTTCATTGTCGTTTATTGAACAAACTAAGAGAAGGTGGGAGCATAAGTTTATAATAATTAAGGTTGATGTGTATTTATTTTTATGAATCAATGAAAGTGGTGCAAGTTCTGATTGCGTTTTTTAAATTACAAGATCAGAACCTGAATTCTGCCTTTTGACAGAAATGTAGAAGATATCATTCACCTGAGAATTGTCTGTATTATTCATACCTTTTACATATTTTACTACATTTTGTCAATAGGATCAATTATTATTATTATTTCTTCACCAAAGTTTGTGCTGGTCAGGCCCTTTCCCCCGAAGCCCTGATACATTCGGGAGGGCGCGCCGGCATTATCAACCAACGACCACTCCCCACACCGTGGGGTAAGTGATCATTAAGTCCAAGAATCATGTTCCCTGAGTTAGCGCAGTAAGCCAAGAATGACAGCCGTCTGCATCTGTCCGGCTAAGATATCTGCCTCAGTACGGTAAGCCGGTATGATTTTAAAATTCGAGAGTAGAAAGGGCATCATTCCACCAAGGACTCCAATAATCAGAACAACCATCTTGACAAAGTGGTCTGGATAGAGTCTGCGGAGTTCGAAGAGGAAATCTCAATATTTCATTCGTTTTCCCTTCTCTTTTCGGACGACATTCGTCTCTCCAGGAGCTGAAGACTCCACGACAAATATCGTCTTGCGCTGGTGGTCGAAAAGGACTACATCAGGCTTATTAGCTTGTATGAGCCTGAGGGTGAGGCACAAATAGTTCCAATCAATTCGGCACTTCTCGGTCCTTACAACGGATTCAATATTCCCCTGAGTGTAGGGCAACACCAATGTTTAGTCAATACCCTAAGAGTGCCGTAGATGGTAATGAAGCAATCTTAGGGCCACGTTATGTCGATAGCTATAGGCCGAGACCACATATGCTGGACCTGCTGATAACACGTGCATTAGGGTCTCGGAAGCCTCGTGGCAGGCCCCACCCCTTGTGTCAGGAACCTCTTTACCCATCACGCAACTGCGGTAGACTGAGGTGTTGAAGACACCATACTGGCATGCTATGATGAACCCCTCAGTTTTCGACTTAAGCCTACTCGACCTGTTATTATTATTAAATAAGCAATGCTATGTAACTGATGACTTTGCGCAGAAATTATTCTGAATGTTATTCAGTAGGGATTTATCTAACTTGTTATCTAACACCGTCAAAAAACAAAAATATATAGTTCAGAAGTAAATAGTCGCCTCCTTTTTGAAGTTTGTATCAAGATCGGTTGAAATTTGCGTAACAAGGTTTCCTTCTTATTGATTTTTGATATGAGAGAATATTTTGGAAAATTTTCTTCAAAAATTGGAAAATCGTTCGAAGGAAGTTTATATTAATTGATGTTATTTCCGAATCATCATTCAAAATCATTCAAAATAAGTTAATATTATTTAAAAATTCATACAGCGCGGACATAAATAGCCCCCCCCACTCTCTCAACTTTTGAACGGGACAGGGACAAAGAACAGACCCCTGGGGGACTTCATTGTTTATGCTAGCTGAAGTTTATGACGAAGTTGACGTTACAACACTTCGGTGAGATATGATTCAAACCACTCGTGAGGTATTCCGTCAATGCTATAATGAAACAATTTTCTGAGTGGTATTCTGTGATTTACACAATGAAATAGTATGGACAAATCACAGAACATTGCTCTAGCTAACTCACGATTGGTGGAATCGCTATGATCTTCGAATAGAAAGGACGATATGACATCATGAGTCCGTTGTAATCAATATTGTTCATTATATGCGATATTGAGAAATCAGTCAGACCATTTCCCACAATTTTTTCTATTAGTTTGGGTAATGAAGGGGTGAGACATGTAAGACTAGTCCTATTTTTATCTATCCCAGATCACTTCCAATTAAAGTCTGAATCTGTCAACTAATCTTCTTGTATATTCTAGTGTTAACTTGGAAATTTTCCGCAAAAGAAAGATGCTACGTACAAGACTGGGGCTCTGTTTCAGCTACTTAGCTTTGATCGTCTTCAGTTTCGCAACAGTGACTCTATTATTTATAAGTGAGCTCTATGTAGATTCTTACCAAACATACAACCCTCATCTAAATAAAACTTCAGAGTTCAGGAAATACTTGATACCGATGTATTTTCCTTTTGACACATCCCTGGATGGATATTATCAAATTGCTTACTTTTATAGTTATTATAGTCATATTGGAGCCGTTTTCATCTTCTTACGTAAGTATTGTTTATCAAATGTATTTTGAAATTTTTCAGAAATGATTTCTCCAATAGTTTTTCACGTCTTGTAGGTCACTTAATACATACAGTACGAGTTGCAAGGGATATGAACGATTATATACGACAAATCTTATTTGCCAGTTTAGAATAGAAGTGGGTACGAATTTCAGTTGAGCAAAATATATGAAAAATCATAATTATGCCTCACTTCTAGAGATTTCTGATATTTTTCATTTACTAAAGATGGTAGAAACATATATTTCAGATGATAATAGACCCAATCCCTTCTAACCCCTCACTAGTATATGAAGTGTGACCCATTTTTAATGGAAACACCCCCCTAAAATTTGAAGTTGTCAATCGATTTCAATAACTTTTTTTTTAAATGTCAAGTACTAAAAGATCTACCTTGGGAAAAAATTTGAAATGTTAATTAAAGTTTCAGGGCATACTACGATATTTTTTCTNGTTATTAGTTACGTTTATTAAAATTTTTTGCTTCATTGTTAGTTGAATTGTGTGAATGTAATTCCGTTATTTTCATTAAAAATATTTACGCTATTTGTTTTTTTTTTCATCTGGCGGCACTTTATTGTTGAAATCATAAAAAAATATTCTCATGGCTATATCTGTTGATATAGGGTGTTTTTGTGACTGTTAGCTGTGTGAGTTTTCGAATTTTTGAGTTGTCATAACTTTGTTAATAATGAATATTTTTCCATCAAATTTTGGTCACACCTGTTTAGAGGCACTCTGAATCCAGTGGCGTCGTGAGTTTTTCAATAAAAAAATCGCTATTAAAAAATCCCGATTTTCGACTAAGAAAAAATATAGTAGCATGCCCTGAAACTTGAATAAAAATTGAAAATTTTGTCCCAAAGTAGACCTTTCAGTACTTGACATTTCAAAAAAAAATTATTAAAATCGGTTTACAACTTCAAATTTTAGGGGGGTGTTTTATCAAAAATGGGTCACATTGAAGGTATCTTTTGTGACCAAATTGAAAAAACTGAAATTAGAGAATTAAAAAACAGAGAAAGTCTATAAAGTAACACCACATCATTTTTCAGCTATTGAAACAACTCTAACATGTTCTATAATACACCTGATTCGTCAAACATCTGTGGTGAAGGAAGCTCTCAGTTATGTCGACAAGAACATGTCTAATGATCAAGATTCAAACCGTATTATCAAAGAATTTCGTATTGTCAAATGTATCAACGAATTGCAGGAAATCTACAGGTAGGTTTACAATTTAATGCTGACGCTATTTAATGAAACACTTCAATATATTCAGAAATTAGTAATATTAGTATAAGTATTGTCACTCAATTTTTTATCTATGCGTAAAAAAAAGTCCAAAATTCATTTCGAAACTTGAAACTACGGTACGAAACTCCGGAGGGTGATTCCTCAAGTTGTTTTAAGAAAAAAAGTTCCTAAGAACATTTGTCGTTTCTGATATACAAGACGTTGAAGATGGTATTTATAGAATATCATAAATATCATAAAGGGGGAAACCCTTTAAATGCACCACGTTGTGACAAAACTATAGGACAAAGAAACGCAACATTTCTCGGACCACGCTTATACCAAATATTACCAGAATGAATAAAAAATATCAAGAGTCCTTCTATGTTCAAAAGAGAAGTAAAGAAATTTATTCTGAATACCGATAGAACTTTTTTTCAGACTTCATTAATCAAACTATTCCGGTGAAAACAACTATGAATTCTGCCTGTAACTACTATTTCTGTTATTATTAGGTTTATTTATTAATTGATTGATCACTCATTATTTTCTAATGAAATGTAAAGTAAAAGTCTTTATACACACAATTCACAACTTCCAACTGATTGTGGCGGACTTCTCGATGCCAGAGGTACTCGCAGAGGTAGTCTCGTTACCATTGAATCCAGGCTCTTCAAAATCGTGTTCAGGCCCCTGCCTTGGATGGTCTGAGTGTGAACACCGGTTTGTTGATCGACAAACCTTCCTGAACCTTTCTTACTGTGATCTATTGTCTCATGTTTGTATCTTTAGGTGAGGTTAGGTTAGGTTAGGTTAGGTTAGGTTAGGTTAGGTTAGGTTAGGTTAGGTTAGGTTAGGTTAGGTTAGGTTAGCTTAGGTTATGTTAGGATGAATATGGAAGCACAATAGGTTGCAGAAAAGTTTCACGATAGATGATTGCATTGAGGAAGCCGTCCAGACAAATGAGATGATACCGACCAAACCATCAATGTACCCCTTTGATAGCTGTGCTATCACAGGAATCGTTGATATGTCAACTGAGATGCAGCTATCGTTCGGTCTCATAATGCCTACAACAGAAAATGCTCCTGAACAGGCTCCGTGATTCTTATAGAGTCTGTATGTGGCTTTCTCAGAATCGATTGATTACACTTGCTTCAGATATGGAAATCTCCACAACAGCCCTTCAAGTTTGGCCAGCTTGGAGCCTCCCAGATGCTCGTAACTGTTCTTCACGCGTGAAATAGATATAAAAATATACGAGGAATATAAAAACAAATTGCAAATTTGTACAGGATACATACAATTTGATTTGACTTTGTGAAATTTTCTTAAAAATCATAGTCGCATGTGTCATATTAAAGAGCTTCCATCACAATTTTGAAGTGAAGAAGTATAGTTTTTGAAGCATGATTCATATAAAAATTTCAGATATCAATACAGTCTGTCTTTTTGTAAAATGAACAAATAATACAAAGATATATATGAAATGTAAATTGTATTAGGTATAAAAAAATCATAAAAAGAAAAGAAATAATGAAAATGGTCATTGAAAAAGATCTTTTTTGCTGTTGAAGCATACCTTTGACAGTATTTTATTTGTTTCATTCACATTCTTCGAAAGATTTGTGATATGTATAAATGAAACGCTATATCATGATTTTATATATATTTTTAGAGCTATAGAGAAACTGGAGGACTTCTGTAATATTCAATTGATGGTTCAGTATGGATTAGCTACCTTCTTGTTGTGTACTATTTGCTATGTGATCCCATTGGTAAGAAATCAAAATAATCTGTTCAGAGATGAAAGGTATGATTTTTGAGTGCTCCGTCCAAAACAGAAACGCATATATGAAGTTGGGATGAAGACGCTCCTGTATTTTAGTCATTTTTGAAAGCAGA
>NW_019291666.1:80045-107713 GCF_000500325.1 Leptinotarsa decemlineata
GGGTAAATCAAATAAATTACTGGCTAAGTGTCTTTTTGGTAGTACAAAACGTCAGGTTAATTGCAATATTGTAACTTTTTTAGTGCTTGTGAAAAAAATTGTCATACAAATTTTATGTACCCCCTTTCAGGGGATGTATCTTAACAAGGGATGCTACAATGAAGCTTCTTTATATGAAAGATCCTATTTTTTTCTCGATGGGGAATCACCTCCTCAAATGTTTTACACTTATTCAGTTACGTATTTTCACAGAATACAGCAGCAGTACGAGATTATCTGAATCAACTTTTTCTCCGTCGATGGATCGGTAGACGTGGAGAAATTGAATGGCCAGCCTGTTCTTGCGATCTAACTCTACTTGATTTTTTCTGTGGGGTTATCTAAAATAAAAAATCTACAAGGAGAAAGCAAGTGATATTGATGACCTAAAACATCAGGCAAGAAACCAATCAACGGTTCCCATTTTTAGCATATGCTTCAGACTGTTATTATTTCAAATATTGTTGAAAGCGTTACACTTTATTTCGTCCCATGGTGCCATTAACAAACTGTGCAAATTGAATAATTGAATGCTTTTTCGTTACCAACGTCTCATTTTTTCATTTAAAATTTTCATAGGGGTAGCTATAACCTCTAGGGGGTTGTTGAGGCAGTTGAATAATTTTATTAGAAAAGTGTATTTTCAAATATGAAAGTCAACTTGTTACGTAAAAAATGAATTTATCCGTTACTTCAGAACCGCACTCTATATTATTGATAATACAATAAACCAGATACAGTGTTATAAGATACATTTTATTTTTGAGAGTAGTACGTATCATACAGTAATTTGAATTTACAGAACAAATAGAGACAAAAGTAAGTTACTCAATTTATTTCAATGTTATTTGGGCTCAAACCATAAATGAAATATAATATGGGATATAAAGATGAGAAAATGAAGGTGAAAATAACCATGAACGTTTAATTTTGAAAAAAACTAGATATTCTTAAAAACTGAGAAAAAATCCAAATCAAACATTATACATATATCTGAAAATCGTCATCACAATAACAAACAGAAATATCAAATTCACTCACTTGAATATTATTTGAAGTTCTTGTACACATTTCACTATCCTGCTTTCTTGTTCAACCCAATTTTTGTTTCCGAAGGCTTTTTCCTCCTTTATGTTATCTACGTGGGACAGAGCGTACGATATAACCCTAACTTGACTTTTCAGTTGGGTGATAGTGTTCAGATACAAGCAATCTAGAGCTGCAGAATTGAAAATGATCACTATCGTTGAGCTACATTACAAAGAATTGATAACTTTTTAAGTTTACCTTAGTAATAGGACACAAAAGACACTGATAACCCGTTGATAAACTTCAGAATTATTTATATTCATATCAGAATTATATATTTTGAATGGTTCTGAAGGGAATCAAATTCACAATTATCAATGGAGAAGAACTCTTTGTCTAGAACCTGCTTTTTTATATCGCTACTCCATATATTCCTCCTAACCTTTTCTTAGAAAATGTGAATACTCAATCTATAAAACTCTCTGAATGTCTGTTCATGTTTAGAGAGCTCACGGGAAACCACTGCCGAACTGTGTTTGACATTAAACATTATATGGATGAAGCCAATATTTTCTAGATTCCCGTTTCCTCTTTTGCAAGTACCGGCAAGCAAAAATAACGTCCCCCCTCTGAGGAGCTGATGACTAGTGATGAAAACAACTGCTCCGTTGCTTACTGTATAGGCTATCGTATTGCTCCGGTGTGCCTGGAGTGTTGCGACGAAATCCATCTTGATTTTGTTCAGGTTGAAAATCTCTTCCCGTACCCTTTCGACTGTCTCTCGCCAGGAGGACGAGTGGTTCATAACTAAGAGTGTTGTTTGGTAACGGCATAAAGGTCAGTGACATCTATGCCGCTCTGGACTTGTGTACCCCTTCCTGCCTGGGGTATTGATGAACAAACTGTTCATTTTAACAGACGTGGGGCCTTCACTCAACCGAGTGACGGGGCCTTCTGAATCGAGTGGGGTCGTCTATAGTGTAATCTACAGCTTTCCTAACTAATGGGTTATCATGAGTTTCCGCTGACTCGAAAACTCTCTGATTCCTCAACTGAATGGACTGCTGTATGGTTAACAGCTTCAAATCTCTGCGGATGGCTTCATTCCGCACGAACCATGGAGCATTCACCAGATATTCTGTCCTTGATGTACTCAACGTGATTTACCCAGGTGAGTCGGCGGTCTACCCAAAGACCTAGGTATTTGACTCGCGATTGCCATTCGATCTCCCCGCCTGAGATCGTGACTCTTGTGTCTGGAGGAACGTTACGCCTCCCCAAATCTATCGCCTGGGTTTTTTCTGGGTTCACACGAATCTTCCACTGTAGGTACAAGCGTTCGAGGTCGTCCAATGCGCGTTGCATGTAGACGACCGCCAACCCCCGTCCCATGGAAGAAGCGAGGAGAACCGTATCATCGGCGTATAGGAAAGTCTTCACGTGATCGAACCTCGGAAGGTCGCTCACGTAAAGGCTGTACAATAGTGGAGACAGCACAGCTCCTTGAGGCACTCCAGCTTGGACTTCCCTGACGGGAGACAGGGTTCCTTCAACTCGGGCCTGAAATGATCTGCCCTTCAGAAAGGACGTAATCCACCGGATTAGGATAAAAGGTGCATCGGGCGATAGAAGATTGCTCATGTTTCATCGCTTATCGTATCGCTCCAGTGGGAACGACACCCTAAAGACAACGGCGAAGTTTTCGCCAGTTCTTGCGTTTCGTCGACGCGACGTTCGGTTATTGGTCAGTAGTTTACTAAACCAGTGGACTCGAATTTATCTACTAAAGTTCTCTCGGTAGAACGATAAGGGTAACCGTAAAAAGGACTAAGCGCGCGGTACGTTGCCCAAACAGAACACTCATGTTGATGAAACAATCAATTGTCAAAGTTCGGAAGTCCTTGTATTTCAGCAGTTCGGACTTCCATTGTCTAATATAATATAAATTGATTTGAAATGCCTGAAAAAAATTGAAAAGATTAACCGAAAATAGCAAGTTTATCAAACAAAAAACTGAAATAACAAAGAAATAACATACAAGCAACAACCACGACGTTTTGATTATTAGTATCCACCCCCGTCTTCGAGTGATAACTGGACTTATTCCAAGTCAAGTCAAATACGTTCAATATCTCTTTCACTTTGTTACATATTTTCAAATCTTTACATTCTTTGGTGCCCTGCTTTAGGCTAGTGCCTCTTCAGGGGCTGTGAATTCACATTTACATAATGATTAAAGTTGTTGGGTTACTGTTAGTGCTATCTTAGTCTAAGTGTGTAGTTGTTGTGGTGTCGCGGTTTGTTTGTACTGTGTTGTTTGTAGCATTGGTCTTCTTCCGTTCCTTGTGTTTGTCTAATATGTTTCGGAGTATTCTTCTTTCGATGGCTTGTAGGCGGTTTGTTAGGCGTGTTGGTATTGTGCTGTAGATCATGGCCTTGTAGTCCATGATCGGTCGTATGGATGTTTTGTATGTGTGTTTGGCTGTTGCACCTCCCAAGCTTTCCCCTCAAGGCTTTCAGGGTGTTTGTTCTTTTCCTGACTCTGTCTAGGGTTTCTCTGAGGTCGCTTTCCCAGTTGAGGGTTCTAGTGAAAGTCACCCCCAAGTAGGTCACCGAGTCTTGGAGCTGGAGGTTTTCTCCTAGGAGCATGAGGTTCAGGTTGTCGGTGCTAAGCCGGGATCGGTTAGAGGAGTTTGGGTGCTTGAAAAGAATTGTCTGGGTTTTTGTAGGGTTAATTTGGAAGCGCCACTTGTTGCACCATTGTGTTAAGTGGTTTATCATGTTCTGTGTTTTTAGTTTTTTGGTGTTGGATGCGGAGGAGTATAGGGTGGTATCGTCGGCGTATTGGAGTATTTTTTCGGTTGTGGGGGCATCGTGGACGTATATTAGGAATAGGATGGGGGCTACTATGGAGCCCTGTGGGACTCCGGCTTTGGGTGTGAATGGGTTGGAGAATGTGTTTTGGATCTTGACTTGTATTTGTCTATTTGTGAGGTATGAGGCTATTATCCTGGTGAAGTGAGGTGGTAGGTGTATTTGTGTGAGCTTCCAGATCAGGCCGGCGTGACAAACCTTATCGAAGGCTTTTAGGACTGCAATCGTACCAAACGAGGCGTTTATGTTCTATGTGATGTTTGTAGTTTTACGAGGGCGTTTTGTGTTGAGTACTCGGTCCTAAAGCCGTGTTGGTGTGGTGGTATGATATTGTGTTCTTGGAGGTAGTCGGTGAGTCTGTCGGTTAGCAGTCTTTCTAGTAGTGTACCTAGGCAGTTGAGGAGGCTGATTGGTCGGTAGGATTCGGGATTGGTGGGGTCTTTGTGAGGTTTGGGGATCATTATGGTGTTGGCTTGTTTCCAGGCCGTTAGGAAGTGAGCTAGGGTTACGCATGCGTTAAGGATATCGCTGAGGTATGGTAGGATGGTCTCTGGTAGGTTCCTTAGGGTTCTGGGGTTTATTGAGTCTGAGCCGGTGGCTGTGTTTTTTCCGCGTTGATTGCTTTGAGGATGTCATCCTCGCTGATAGGGGCTCGGAGGGGGCAGTTTGGGTCAAGCGGGATTGGTCCTGGGTGTCTGCCTAGGTGCGTGGTGACTTGTTGATGTATGCCTTGTAGACAGACTTGATAAGGGAAAATATGCTCTAGATTTTTTAATTGACTTTTCAAGAGCTTTCGACTTAGTCATTCATATACTTTTATGTACTAAGTTAGAATCGTATGGCGTTAGGGGGATACCGCTGAAATTATTTGAATCATATTCAGATGGCAGGAGTCAGGTTGTTAGACTGAATAGAGTTCTGAGTAGTTACCGTGAAATAAATCGAGGTGTACCTCAAGGATCTATATTGAGACCTTTATTGTTCAATATATTTGTAAATGATATAATCCGTCTAATGGAAAAAACCACGATATAAAAATAGTGTACATGCTGCTGAGTAAAACTGAGAAGATTTATGAAGATATCATTCGATGATCTGAAAAGAATTGTCTGTTACTGAATCATAACAAAACAGTCACAGTACTTTTTGGTTCTCTAAAACAAAGATCACCTGTGTTATTCAAAAATACAGAAAAACAAATAACTTGTAGTGATGAGGAGAAACTTTTGGGAGTAATTTTCGACAAACATATGCAATGGGCAAGTCATACAGAACTATTGTCTAATAAACTGGGAAGTAGTTGCTACAGCATAAAGTATATGAAAGACCACTGCAGCAAAAATGTCTTGTTTATGCTGTAATTTGCATATTTTCACTCCCACATGGAGTATGGTATACTGAATTGGGGAAACAGTGCCGGTATGAATCGGATCTTCATTTTTCAAAAATATGCAATTTTTGGAAAGTATTGATATGAGAACCAGTTGTCGTCAATACTTTATAACTCTTGGTGTAATAACAGTTAATAGTTTATATATACTGGAAGCTTGCACTTATATCTATAAGAATGAAAATAAGTTTGCAATAGATAACAATCTTTGCTATAGGACCCGTCATAGAAATCTCTTGCAGCCTGATTTTCATTGCACATCCTCCCAAGTTTCTCCTGTGAAGATCAGAGCTGTATCATCTGCATAACAAAAATAGTGTCCTTTAAATCCATTATTTCTTGTAATATCATTCATTCAAGTTTTTTTGCCTTTAATGGGTTTGAACTCTCGTTTGAATTCAACAAATCACTATTTTGCTTTCGATATCAACGTGCAGAAGGAATAAACCATCTTCAGAAACTATAACAAAAAAACTTGTTCATGGTGCTTCATTCTCTTATTTTTTACTTACATTAAAAAAAAAAAGTATATCAATCTTTGTCCATTTCCACATAGTGAAAAAAGGTGGATTCTCCAGCCTTGCCAAGGTAAAAATAATTGTCCTCCTTAGTTTGGGTGGATAATTAGGCCAGTCCAATTCATAAAATGCTTGTCGTGTGTTTGAAAACTGAAAGACATCAGCGCCAAATCAATTTGTTGGAAAATACATTGAAAACTAATTAGGTGTTCGTTGTCGAAGTGTGCGTTAGTAGGTAAGTTGAATGTCGTTTTGGGGGATTTTGGGACTTACTTCTCTGAGATGTGACTATTCATAGTTCATTGGTTTTAGTGGGAGATGACCATTTGGCGGTAGTTGCTCTAATCAAGCGGAAAACGACCAACTCTCGCCAAACGGTCATTTACCGCTAAAACCGATGAAGCGGGGAGAGGGAAGAGGGGCCCAACTAGCAATTTTATATTTTATAATGGTTGTAAAAACGTTTCGGAGAAACAAATTATTAAGGTTGTATATGTTTCGGAGTATTCTTCTTTCGATGGCTTGTAGGCGGTTTGTTAGGCGTGTTGGTATTGTGCTGTAGATCATGGCCTTGTAGTCCATGATCTGTCGTATGGATGTTTTGTATGTGTGTTTGGCTGTTGCACCTCCCAAGCGTTCCCCTCAAGGCTTTCAGGGTGTTTGCTCTTTTCCTGACTCTGTCTAGGGTTTCTCTGAGGTCACTTTCCCAGTTGAGGGTTCTAGTGAAAGTCACCCCCAAGTAAGTCACCGAGTCTTGGAGCTGGAGGTTTTCTCCTAGGAGCCTGAGGTTCAGGTTGTCGGTGCTAAGCTGGGATCGTTTAGAGGAGTTTGGGTGCTTGAAAAGAATTGTTTGGGTTTTTGTAGGGTTAATTTTTTGTTCAATATATTTGTAAATAATATAATCCGTCTAATGGAAAAAACCACGATATAAAAATAGTGTACATGCTGCTGAGTAAAACTGAGAAGATTTATGAAGATATCATTCGATGGTCTGAAAAGAATTGTCTGTTACTGAATCATAACAAAACAGTCACAGTACTTCTTGGGTGCTCTAAAACAAAGATCACCACTTTTCTTAATTTTTTACCAGTGACCAATATTACACGACGTTTTTAGGCATATAGTTATCGGGACGCTAGTCAAATTAAACTTGACAAATTATACTTCATTACACGACCTCCAAAATCAGTGTCAGCTGGTTCTTCTAAAGTGATGCATTTTATTCTTGGCGATAGCAAATATATATTAGAGGAAGTTATTTTATTCCAGTTTTTTGTTTGATAAAATTGTTATTTTTCGGTTAATCTTCTTGATTTCCTTCTGGGATTTCAAATCAATTCATATTATATTAGACAACTGAACTCCGAACTGATGAAATACAGCACGAAACATTGTCAACCACCTTCAAACAAACTCGTAAGTCCTTATTGGAAAACCCTATATAACACGTTGAAGTCAATATTTACTCAAATATCCTCCCATCATGAAGAAGAACGCATACGGTTGATACCAGAAAGCAATCAGATAATGTCCATCAGAAATAGAAACATCGAATGGCATCCACATAGGGTAAACAAACTCTCTATACGTCGAAGTCCTGTTGATCCAGGGATTGAAGTTTTCGTGAGTTTCGTGAGAAAAATTGATGGTGTAGGAGGTAGATATGTTGAAAATAAGATAAATCATGTATGAAATGTACCACAGGGTGCAGAAGCATGATGTCTTGAAGTAGATGTTTTCCTGATAAGTGGTAACAGATGTCCTGAAAAAAAAGTAATGAGTTATAATTCTTCAAAATTTATTTCAACGAGTACAAGGAAGAATTGCAGATTGCAAAATTCTCAGCTTGTTAAAGGAGCAAACAAAACTCAAAAGTCAAATTTTCCCGGAAAAGAGGCTTTTCGTCTTTTTACTCCTCCATTCCATACTATAAAGTTATGAAACTTCCGAAGAGAGAAGGAAAGCAACTGAGTTCGAATTAAACTATCCGCAAAGATGTGAAAATCATGCATACAAATTACCCTCAGGATCGCGTTATGTCGATGAATATATTATTATTATCATCATCATAATATCAGTATTAGTGTTATCATTATCGTTATTATTGGAGGATAGCCTGATCGGGCTTTGTTTCCGAAGCATTGAAACATGTTAGTGTTAGGAATCACACGTTGAAAGGTAAGACCTCATTAATCCTCAGCTCGCACAAGTTTCGACTTCTGAGGGTTGTCGTTCGTTGCTCTATTAACCAATGACCACTCCCTACCGTAAGGTAAGTGAACATTGGACTCAAAATTCATGTGACCTAAGCAGACATGGCGAGCCAAGAATTCTGCCTTCGTGCAGCCAGCCGAATTGATTCCGAGATCCGAGTGTAGAGAGGGCATCATTTCACTGAGGACTCCAATAATCAGAAACACCATCTCAACCGTGTGATTTCGTTTTTCCTTCTCTTTTCGGACGATATTCGTCTCATCGGGTGCTGAAAATTTCACGATGAATATCTTCTGGCTCTGTTGTATGCAAAGAGCTACATCAGGCTTATTTGCATGCGTCTGAGAGTAGGAATTGATTAGTTTCGATAAATTCGGCACTTCTCATATCGTAGATGGTAATTGAGCATTCAAAGGGCCACGTTGTCGTTGGATATAGGCTGAGACCGCATCTGCTCGACATGTTGACAACAAGTGCATTAGGGCCAGCCCTGCACTTCGTGTCAAGAACCTCTATACCTATCACGCGACTACAGTAGACTGAGGTGTTGAATACACCATCCTGGTATACCATGATGGTATACCATGATGGTATACCATATTGGTATACCAGGATGGTGTCTCCATTCCGTCTCCATTCCACTTGACCTAGGAAAAACGAAGGCCACTATTAGCTCGGATAAGCCGAAGTCTTCATTTTCGATGGGTAAGGTGTCATGCATCAGTTTATCCATAGGACTGGAAGGATCTTTGCAAATTTTAGCCTTTTGCTAAACGGCTTTCAACTCAGTGGCAGAGTTGCTATCATTTGGTTCTGTGTTAAAAACTGAACCGAGCCGCTTGACCAAAAAATGCTAAAATTCCAGCTCTTCAGGGGATTGGAACTCCTGATGACTTTACAGGCTCCATCCAGTATCATTCTGTTGTGTAGATAGTCCAAACTACGTTAAAACCCAAACACCATCATTCTTTGGGTCTTAACGTAGCTTCTTTCGGAGCTGTATCAACTACACCAAAGGAGTTGAATCGGAACGATCAGTATATCTGTAGCGGCAATATTTTTCCCAACAGTTCCGATGACCGGTGAGTATACGTCTCTCTGGCATCTAGATGGTGCAGGACGATTTCGTCTACAAGCTGCAAATGGTCTCCGTGTCCGTTGCATCGCCCTCTTTCAAGACGGATCGTTGCACATTCGTCTATTCCGAATTTCATACCAATAGCATGCTTGAACTCTTTCACCACCCATTAAGTTTAGGATCATTTATGTGAAACGAATGATGATCCCATGCCTCTGGAGTTTGAGGGCGCCACAATAGGTACCCTAGAGTATTTCTAGCGCAACGAATAATAGCGAATAATAGAGTGGCATGCAGGCAAGATGGAGACTTGAGGAAATCTTCCTGAAAAACACCCCCACCGTTTGGACTCCAGCCTGACTTGATGTTATGGTGAAACAACTCCTCCAGAGTGGGAATCTAAGCAAATGCAGAATGAGCTCATGCTTTGTTGTATCAAATACCTTGTAGTAATCAATCCAACCAATAAAAAAGTTACGCTTTTATTGTACTGATTTATGCGTCACACATCTATCGATGAGCAGGTTTCCATCACAGCAACCGACTCCTATCTTCAGTCTTCTCTGCTCATATATCCGTTCGACCAACTGCTCGACCAACAGCAGATATTATTCGTTTGTATGAGATTCTTGTGAACAACTCATGTCACAAATTGAAGTATTTTAATCGGTCTGTAATTCTCAGGAATCGACAATTATCCGCTCTTGTGAATAAAAATGACCTCATTAATCCTTAGCTCGCACAAGTTTCGACTTCTGAGGGTTGTTGTTCGTAGGGGTGCGACAGCTGGTTAACGGAAAAACATGAACAACTCATGTCACAAATTGAAGTATTTTAATCGGTCTGTAATTCTCAGGAATCGACAATTATCCGCTCTTGTGAATAAAAATGATCTGCCACTTGACAAACGAATCCAGAATCTGCTGCTCTAGCCCTGAGTTGACCAGGTGGCAGTGAGTGTTGGTAGTTTCTTTCACCAAAAGACATTCAGCCAGTCTGAGCCAGGAGCAGCAACGTTCTTCGAATCCACAAGAGATCTTTGAATATTATCCGGGGTTATCGGACTGCGCAGTTCATTGAACTCAGGCTGTCCAAGGTCTCTACAGAAAGCTTCGAACAAGCTCAGAAAGCTCTCTTCAGAACGCTTTGAACTGCACTGGACCTGCAGTGTCTAGATTGATTCGCTTCAGATCGTCTTAAAAATATCCCTCCAGAAGGATTCCACCCGATCAGCGGTCGGCGGATTATCCACAACACGCGCAGGATTTTGGAATATATGACAAGGTTTCTTGTGGAATCTTAGGTTTTCCGCGATACTTGTCGCTCGCCTAACTGGTGCCTTTTAAGCACTGGACACTTAGACACTTTACTTCCAACAATAATTTTTCGCCCAAGGTTGACAGGATGATTATTGAAAAAAGCAACTGACATAACATCCAAACCGAAGTATTTGAACTTTTTATTCAATATGTCAATTTCCAAGTATCGAACCCCTTACTAAAATCAAGTGATATCAAACAAATTGTGGTATTGGCCGCGGTGGCAGTGCGCCCGACTCACGATCGGAAGATCATGGTTCGATTCCTGCCTCGACCAGATATTTTTTCGAGAGAATTCATCTGGTTGAAGCTGGGATGATTCTGCAACTGTGTTAGGAATCACACGTTAAAAGGTAAGACCTCGTTAGTCCTTAGCTCCCACGAGTTTCTCAACTTCTGAGAGTTGTTGTTCGTATGGCGGCAACAGTTTTTTTTAAACAGGTGTTATTTTTATTGTCCATTGAAGTTGGCGGATTGGCTGCTGTCCTTGTTAATCTTTTACCGCCTGAACAACTGTGCATGCTGTTTTTAGCGAGTGCATTGGAAGTGGGGGTTGAGCAAACCGGCCATCGGATGCCTGCGTCCACGTATTCCCGCTGGATACTAGAATGACAGAATCACTTGTGGTTCTGTTATTCCCTAACTACTTGGCATCTGAACGATGGCTCAATCCTAAGGTGTGTGTATCCGTGCCGAGAGGATAAATGACACTGAGCCTATCAACTGTCTTTACAGAACCTTCGAGATAGCGGGCGCCCTGTCGTCGTAGCATCGCCTTGTCACGGTAATGCGAGGCTCTGCCGTGATTGACCTCCTTTTCTTAGCTATTCGTGGGGCTTTCATGAACAGAATAAAATTCTTTCTGACGCTGAGTCTACAGAGGAGATGGATGTCGAGCTTACGACTCTAACTGACCTCCCTGTTAATTTAGATCAGATGCGAGAGCTTCTAAACTCTCGAACTCCTGATCTAATAACTGAACCTAAAAAAAAGGATTGGTGGTGCAGTCAGAAAACGGTTGCCTGCACGGTCAGCTACACCGTCAAGGTGCAAAAACCCTCATATGGAAAGGTTGTCCTGGGTATCAAGGTGGGAATCTTGCACCTTGACTATTCAACTACCTCACTAAGGATGCAACAGCAGAGTATATACTTTGTGCCTGCCCCGCTGGAGACTGAATCAGGTTTTTAGAGTTCGGCAGAGCCGTACTCCCACCATTCAACCTGAAAGACCACTCATCATACAAACTACTCGCCTTCGTTAAGAAGCTGAGTTCATTTGGTCGATTGTGAATAGGTGTGAGCCACAATAAACCCTTGCGGGTTGTGGTGGAGGGTCGAATAGACCCACTCACTTTGGACCTAACCTAACCTAACGTAACCTGCTGAAGTTATTTTCAAAGTGTAAAATTCCTATACTATGTGTTGAAAATTTCAAATACATCATCTGAGCATCGTATCCAAATCCGTGATCTTACTCCTATTATCTATCAATTGAAATCTGCTCCAGAACCATTATGTTCGTTTGTATATGACATTTTTATTGGTGTCTTTTTATCTGAAGAGAAAATAGATATTTTTACTATTTTTACTATTATCGATGTTGTCCTATATTCTATTTTCAATTTTTACAATTTTGTTTGTCTACGGAACCGATCTAGGCTACGTGTATGTCAATAAATCCTTGTAAATTACTGAATGTTCTTTCTATCAAGTATCAAAAAAAAATCAACATGAAAAATCACCATGTAATCAACTGTAGTCAACTATATATCTAAAGTAATTATAAATGTTACATGCGATACCTGAGCAAGCTGGTGTATATTCTGCCTAACAAGGTTTCCTAAAAGTAAATTAATGTAAGTAGATATGATTGTATATTCAATTAGATATAATAGATGTAAAATTTTATTGCGAACTGTTAGCAAATTCTTATCGAAGCACTCAATATATAAAAAAATTAAATAATGAATGAATAGATTCATCAATTAATTTCCATTGGCAGTGAAGTGAATGAATCGCCTTTAATTAACCCGCATGTCGTGATCTATATACTTCAATACAGGGCGGTAAAAAAACAGTTTTTTCGTTTGCTTGAAAATGTTACTGAAAGTTGATTATTTCAAATAGGACACCCTGTGTAATATTACAAATTCAGAAAGCTGTTGAAGATTGCTTCCTACCAAACTAGTTAAGTTTTGAACTTATGAGCATTTATTTGTGGAAATGTCCCTTCAGAATGGTATTCCCATTCGGTATTTTGTAAGCAGGTCATGATTACTATTTGACAATAACGTAGTGACATTTTCCTAATGATATTGACATTTTATCGTCGCTTCAGAAGTTTCAAATACCCCAAAACAATGAAACAAAACTATTCAAACGAAGTTCTTATGCAACACCAAACCGTTATTTCAACACCTCGACACGTTTTTCGATCATCTTCAAGAGGAAGATTGAACTGCATTTAATTGTCTAAAAGAACAATTCATTCTTATGAATTTGTTTATTATTCTTTGACGGTGTGATGAAGTTATCAGCAGAACATGTAGAAAGTTCAATGGTTGTCATTATAATAACTTAAAATTTTTGTTATCTGTTTGAAATGTGGCGTCCTTGGACTAATGGTAATAACGAGAGTGATAACAACGCAGAAAAAGAGATATCAGATAATAAGATTTGGATGCATTTGAATATTGCAACACAGAAAGTATGTTTCAATGCATACATATAAGAATCTACATATCAAGTTTGGTTTCTACGGAAACAAACTATTACAAGCAACATCAGATTTGACCGAAATTCCTTTCTCAACTGTACGTAAAATAGTCAAAAACAAACCTTATGAACGCAAGACGCGATGTGATACAGAATTACCAAAACCTTCAGATGTTCATATAATAAAATCATTAAAAAAAACAATATACGACTTTTACAAAAGCAATGAGATTCCTACAACTGAGATCATAAGGAAGAAATTGAATACTTCCAGTCATAACGTGAGCTGCTGTGACAGAACCCTTCAGAATTGGATAAAGAAACTAAGACTTAGTTATGGAAAGCAGAAGAATAGTGGAATTGCGTTACAAATACTTAAAACAAACAACTAAATATAGACAAGAACAATTGCAAACTTTCTATTTGAACGAAAGCGAACAAGAGCGAACAAGAGTGAACGAGCATTCTGCATCAATAATCATCTGGTGAGTATGGTCTAGCGACCGAGCGAACGTATGCTTGTTCGCGTTAAGAAAAGATCGAGAAGAAGGCGGTACATCAAAAGGTGCTCGCACAAAGTAGATGGATAAACTACGACTACGAACTTGAAGATACTTGCTCTGGTGTGGACGAGACATCAATATGTCGAGCAAACACGAGCGAACATGAGCGAACATGAGCAAACATACAGGAATGCTCGTTCATGCTCGCTCGTGCTCGCTTTTTTTGTGAATACGCACCTTAACATGCCTGCAAACAAAGGATCGCGACTAATCATTGTGCATCGCGGAGGAAGTGAAGGATGGGTTCTGAATTCTTTGAAATTATGTGGAAAAAAACTTGAGGACTGCAATGTTGACTATCATAAGAACATGGAAGCTGATATTTTCGAGGAATGGTTTGAAAACACATCGATCCGAAATATGGATGCAAAGAGTATAATAGTTCTTGACAACGCTTCCTATCATTCGCGACAGCTCATCAAAGTACCGAATGAAAATTCTAGGAAAGATGAAATACAACGTTTTTCAATGAATAACAATTTGTATTTTGTAGTTAAATATACCAAAAACCAACTACTTGAAGTTTTACAGACAAAAACATTTGAAAGAGTGTATGCTCTTGAGAGTATTGCTGAAAAGTATGGACACACCATACGCTGAGACTTCCCCGCTATTTTTGTGTTTTCAATTCCATCGAGCCAATTTGGAGAAAATTGAAATAAAGCTTCAGGCATAAAAATAATTTTTTTAAATTTGATAAGAAGGTAATAGAGCTAGTTAATGAATGTACATGACTAAATACACTCTTGCATACTCACCGGTTTTTTACCGACCATTCCAGTCTCGAATGCTCGGTAAAATTGTATTTACTACGCATTAACTCCGTTTTGGTAGTGCGTGCTAATTACGACAACAAAACAACTGATTGTTTGACCGATAAACATCCGGTGAGTGTGCAAGAACCCGCTACCAATAAAATATCGGCCGATTTCATACTGGCCGTCCAAAATCGGTGTGTGTGTGCAACTAGCGTAACGGTGATCGCCGCCGGTAAAATACCGGTGAGCAGCCATCCACTGCCACTGTTTTGCCGGCAGTACCGGAAAGTAGTGGCGTACATGACTAAATATACTCTTGCATACTCATCGGTTTTTTACCGACCATTCCAGTCTCGAATGCTCGGTGAAATTGTATTTACTACGCATTAACTTCGTTTTGGTAGTGCGTGATAATTACGACAACAAAGCAACTGATTGATTGGCCGAAAAACATCCGGTGGGTGTGCAAGAACCCGCTACCAATAAAATATCGGCCGATTTCATACTGGCCGTCCAAAATCGGTGTGTGTGTGCAACTAACGTTAGAAAGCAGGTTGCACTATATTGTTAACTTGAACTATACCTTCAGACTATAGTATCGAGATGTTTTGTGACCTGCCGTAAATGTAACTCTTCATAACGCGGTGAAATAAACTACTTACATCTTACCTTCGTTTTTGATTTCCTTCAAGAAATATGTGGTCTTTTTCATAGCTGTCTCTAAATATCTTGAAATGAAATGAGGGTCTTTTGATGGTGGATATCACTTCCACGAATCTATTTCGCAGCCAAAACCAGGTTATAATTCTCACTGAAATGCATATATATGGATAAATATATTTTTGATACCAAGACGTTGTTTTGTCTCACTGTGCTATGAAGAAGTTTCACAAAAACTACCGGGTGGCAACGAAATCATTTTTGATTATGAATGGATCGATGAAAACCAATAACATTATCCTTGATGATAATTCAAAAATTTTCACATTTTTTTCTATTCTAGACGCGTATTACTAACACCGTACCTTTATCATGTGAAAACTGTTTAATAATGATCATGAATAGAAATCATTCCAGAAGAGGCACCATTCAGTTGAATCTGGAATAACATAATTCAAAATTTGGTGTATATCTTTGTATTCGATATTTTGAATGAATGAAATCATTGAAAACCTTTTTTGGTTCAACCGGAAATGAATTCGAGTCAAAAAATTCAAATAGAACGTTGAATATTTTTTGAACCATTTGATAACATATAACATTCTCTTCACAACAATATGATTCATGTGACCATTTACTTTCGAAATGGCGCCGTAGTAACCATTTTCTCTAAATGAATATGGCAGCGCTATGATGTCATACAGGGAAATATATTGTCGAAGAACTTGATTGAGTAACAATGAAAATTCAGAAATTTCAATTTCTTACTGGTTCACATACTTTCCTTAATTTTTTCAAACGACAATGTTTACTTTATTCATCTCGAAAATCTTAATAGGGAATGGTAATTTTGGAACTTCATCGTTGAAGTGTAGTACAAAAAATAAATATAGTTTAAAAAACTAAAAAAACAAGCTTTCAAAGAACATCGAACTGAAAAGTTAAAAATAATTTTTTAATAAGCTTGAAAAAATAAGGAACGAAGGAATACTAGTATTATTATGAAAAAAGCGACGGGTGCTTGATATACAAAAAATATGGCACAAAGCGCCCACGCTTTTTTCACAATAATACTAGCATTTTTCAATCGTTATTGTTTCAAGGTTTTTTTTTATTCTTAACTATTTCTTTCTCTTTAAAAGCATGATTTTCAGCTTACTACCCGATGGTTCATCCATTGTTCATCCACTGTTCATCCAATGGATGAACTCATGGAAACCAATCAAAGACTGAAAGAGAAAAAAGCCCCCGGTCCTGATAAATTCCCAGCGGAAGTCATCGAAATTGTCGTTAGGGTACACCCGGAACAATGTCTGAGGATAATGAACAAATTATTAACAAAAGGGCAATTCCCTAGAGAATGGAAGATATCCAGGCTCGTTTTTTATCGAAAAAGATAAAAGTAAATCGAACAGGACCATATGCCGACATAGCAATAGATATTCCAGGAATATTTCATGAATATTCATTTAAGGATATTGTATCATGCTATAAATATGCCATGGATATATACATCTTCTGGATAATATTCCCCGGAAGTGCTCCTGACGAACCTTTGATACAATCTAAAAATATTACAGCATTTAGGCCACATGCGACCCATTGTACATCCTACCGAGAAGTTTTCCTCCTAGGTCATCGCCCATCCTGTCCTTTCTAGGAAAGTGAACAGGTCACTAGGAGACATCTCCTTTATATTGGCAGGTGTAGGCCAAGGCTCGCCGAACACACACTCTCTTTGGCAACCTTGAGGTGTCTCACGGTGGCCTCCGCGAAGGTTTTGAAAGGCGCAGCGATATTACTGTCGTTGCGCGGCTTCTTCAACCTTCTTGGGGTTCCCTCTGTGGAGGTAACAAGTGAGGGAGCGTTCCTGCAGGGGCAGCCGGTTCTTTGTCTTTATTCAAGGCTTAGCTCTTGGCGCCTGCCGCAGGAAGTGCCCTTGCTGTTGGAGGTGATCTGCAAGTCCAGCCTCATTCGAAGCGGTAGATTGAGGTGGACATTTCTGTTCATCCCCAGCCACCGTCTTAGATTGAGGTGAGCACTTCTGTCCAGCCTTGGGATTGGTTTTTGTTTTTTTGTTTTTGTTTTCGTGTTTGTTTGATTCATGTATGTTCACACGAATAGCAAGGGAAGAGATGGTCACCTCTGGAAGAGCCCCGCCTTACCAGAGGTAGGCTAATTACGATGAGGTGTCGCCCAGTACCCCAAGGAGATCGTTCGTGACCACATATCACCCTGCGGCCATTCAGCTGTCGGCATGATTCCTTACACCTTAGCTTGGGTAGGCTGGTCCATGGTGGCATGTTTTGCAAATGCTTTTGGGGGGTTTCAGTTACCGTAACCCTACTTATTTCTGCCACTGATCAGGAGTCCGGCGACCCCGTCCTTAAGACCACATTTGCTTTCCGGACAGGGCCTCCAGTCCTCTGGCTGTTCCCCTGTCCGCCATCTGGGGACGCGCCCGATAGGTAGCCCAATGTAGCTGAATGAGTATATAAAATTCTAATTGTAATTTTTCATCTAGAGTTCATTTCGAGTTGAAAAGAAATAGGTTTCGAATTGTTTCTTGATTAAAAAAATTGAATCTAAGAAAACATGTTTTCATTTCGAATGTTGAGTTTTTCAACTGAATAACGCTTTGTAAAATGATTTATTTTTATTTTCAGAGTTAAAAAAAGTAAACTTACCCACTGCCTCAATATGCATGCACAACATTCCAACAGTCAAAATTTTTCTCTCGTATTTATCGTGGCTGACAATAACATTGGTCAATTCGAATAATACTGGGGAACAAACTATCGAAAAATGAGGAACTGCAAACACCCAGTATATAATTTTTGTGAGTTTGTTCTTCTTTGGAGGAATCATTCCCAATAGTTTGAGACACATCAAGTGGAATGAAAAGTAATCTTTTGGTGTTATTTTTCTGAGAAACTTTTCCATTTTTTTACTAACTGTAGGCACTGAGATACGTCGGTACAAATAAAAGTTTGGCTGTGTATTTTTTGATCAGCTATATGAGAGTTTGTCAATTATCATATTTTCAACGAACATAGAAAGCTTATTTAACTTTTCTAAACCCCCAATTTCACTTAAAGTATTTCCAATTCGATTCTGGCCTTATGATACCAATGAAAAAGTAGATCATATAAGGTTGATCATAGGATGATAGTTTTACTTTCAGTATTTTCATGAATTTCTAGCTATAAAATCGAATTCATTTTTTCTTTTGAAAAACATAATCTGCATCTGTAGAGTAGGGAGGGTCCCAGCCCATTGTACATCTTCCCGAGGAGTTGTCCTCCTAGGTCATCATCCATCCTGTCCTTTCCAGGAAGGTGGACAGGCCACTAGGAGACATCTTCTTTATATCGGCAGGTGTAGGCCAATACTCGCCGAACACACACTCTCTTACTGACGATCCTGACATCATTGAATAATACCAAAGAGTTTTCGTTCACCATTTTTCTAATTTCTGCTTGAATTTGTTTGTTGGCAGGAAAAATGTTGGAAAAATCGTAATGTATAGATTCAGGATTCATCTCAATGGTGTAGTTCGCGAATTTCAAATAGGTTTTATCATTCTTCTTGTACTGTTCACATTTCATTATCTGACGGTGATGTAAATTTGCTGAAAAAAAAAAAAGATGAGCAATGACTGTAGTATAAGGTGGTGCGGAGAATTAGTTTCATAATCGACAGTTCAAACAGTTGAGTATCAATAATCGACAGTATAACCTGGACTGAAGAGTCCCGGGCCTAAGGAAGAAAACGCGTGTTTTGGTTCAAAATTGGCTTCATTCTTCAACGTGAACTCCACCAGGAGCCACACATTCATTCCAGCGCCGTTTCAACATTTCAATACCATCTTTGATGAACTATTTATCTTCTGCCACAAAATAGGCCCCAGTTTCAGCAGTCGGGGGTGAGTTTCATTGATTTGTGACACTGTCTTGATGAAGCAGCACTTACTTTACTTCAAATGGGGTCGTATTTCCGCAATTTCGGCCTTCGAGCTCTCCAATATCGCTATATAATATTCACTGTTGATTATATTTCCCTTTTCAAGGTAGTCTATGAGTAGTTCCCCACGCACATTCCAAAATACCAAGGCCATAACCTCTCCAGCCGATTGCTGTGCTTTTGGGCACTTTGGACTAGGTTCACCAGTTGCTCTCCAGTCAGATGATCGTTTTGATTCCGGAGTGAAGTGATGGATCTATTTTTCATTAATTGTCATATATCAAGCAAAACTTTCGCTTTGTTATGTCTAAACATGACCAAACACTGCTCAGAATCATCAAGACGTTCTTGGTTTTGGTCAACAGTGAGTTCGCGCGGCATCCACTTTGAACAGAGCTTCCTTATGTTATGCAATGTAAAGCCAACACGTTCTTATGATATTTTTACAACTAACGCAATCTCACTTTACGATCATTCAAAACGATTTGTGGATTTTTTTGTTTTCTGGTGTTTTTTTTGCGGCATCAACTGCTAGGTTATTAGCCGCGGACTTGTTGTTTGTTTTTCAAATTTCCTCTATTACTATTATATTTGCGGCTTTCAAAAATACCATCACGTTGCTCAACGTTCGTCTATCATCACATAGAATTTCTTTCATTGCACCAGTTATATTATGTTGTCTCCTGGTTTCTTCATATTTTGGACATTCTACAAGTATATGTTGTACCGTTAGTACTGTTTGGCATGTAGTACATAGAGGTTGTTGTTCTTCTAGGAGCAAGTAAAGGTGTGTTATCTTTGTATGGCCGATTTGCAGATGCGTGAGAACAACTTGTTCTTTCCTGGTCAATTTCAGTGGTGAGATTCGCTTATTCACACTTGGTTTCGAGCATTTCAGTTTCGAATCAATTTCATTCCAAAGAGTCTGCCAGTCAGATATTCCTTTGGTTTTATTAAAATTTTTCAGATCTTCTAAGTGGAGTGGTACATCTTCATATTCGTTAGAGTCAGCAATGATTCTAGCTGCGTTATCCACATCCTCGTTGTTCTTTATGCCACAATGACTAGGCACCCACATGAAGCTGACATTTCTACCGCTTTCCTTCATAATATGAATTCTGATAAGAATAATCCTTACAAGGGGGTCAAGAGTACATTTATTTTGGAATGATCTTATGGAGCGTATAATTCTGCTGTGTAAACGCTGGTTGTTGAGTGCATCGACCAGCTATGGAGGTGTCCATCTACAAGGAATGTACATCCCACCCCATACTCGGTCTTTGATCCATCAGTATATATTTTGCAGTAGTTTGAAAATTCACTGATGTTATTGTAATACTTCAGTTTGTGTTATTGTGAATTCAATTCTGACGTTTTCATTTCACTTCCCGAAACATTGCAATATATATCAGCCAGTTTCCATGGAGGGAACTCCGGGAGAGCGAGCGTGAAAACTCTCGAATCTGGGATAATACGTTGTTCTTTTATGCGTGTACCTGTTGTTCTGGTTGCCGTTGGTTTTTGTAGGAATAAATCATGGATTTTGTCATTGAAGAAGAAATCATAATTAGGGTGGTTAGGTTGACAGTATATTTTCACAGCATAGTTTGCAAGAAGTCTTTTTCTTCAAAATTCAAGAGGAGGGGAAGCAGTCTCACAGCAGAGTGATATCACAGGACTAGTTATGAAACATCCCGTTATCAGTCTCAGATAATTATTTTGAAGTTTATTCAAAGTTTTCAATCGTGTTGGTTTGGCCGAGGAGTATACTACACTACCATATTCCATTCGAGAGAAAATAAGGCTGCGAGAAATATTCAGCAGAATTTCATGGTCTGCTCCCCATTTGATTTCTGCAAGAGCTTTTATGATATTCAATGGTTTCTGGTTTCTTTTCATCAAATTATCTCCCCAATTCAGTTCAGAGTCAAATATCATCCCCAAGACTTTTATTTTGTTTCCAAACTGTATAGGTGTTCCATTCATGTTGAGGTTGGACTTATTATGAAGTTTTCGCTTTCTACAGAAGTGAATCGCCTTTGTTTTGCTTGCTGAGAATTTGAGACCTGTACTGTGTGCTCTGCTGTGAAGCTCATTTATGGTGTTCTGAAGTTTCTCCTCAGCATCAGAAGTGACTGAATACGAATAGAATATAGCTAGATCATCCACATATGCAGTTATTTTCACTGGACCTTCTACTACTTCTATTATGCCTCATTTGGAGGCGAGTTGGCTGTCTTTGTTCATCTTTCACTGCCTGAACCACCGTGCATACTGTTTTCGGCGAGTGCATTGGCTTGGGGTGTGGGGGTTGAGCAAACCGGCCATCGGATGCCTGCTCCCACGTAGCCCCGCTGGATACGGAGAAGACAGAATCACTTGTGGTTCTGTTATTCTCTAACTGAATGGCATCCCAATGATGGCCAAATTCTAAGATGAATTCTAGGATGAATGACACTGAGCTGTCTCTACGGAACCTTTGAAATACCGGGCGCCCTCTCGTCGTAGCATCGCCTTGTCACGGTAATGCGGGGTTCTGGCGTGATTGACCTTCTTTCCTTAGCTACTCGTGGGACTTTTATGAACAGAGTAAACTTGAACATTATTTCTGAATCTGAGTCTATAGAGGAGATGGATGTCGAGTTAACGACTCCAACTGACCTTCCTGTAAATTCAATTCAGGAGCGAGTCTGCAGAGGAGATGGATGTCGAGTTTACGACTCCAACAGACCTCCCTGTAAATTTAATTTAGGAGCGAGTCTACAGAGGAGATGGATGTCGAGGTTATGACTCCAACTAGCCTCCCTGTGAATTTATTTCAGGAGCGAGTCTATAGAGGAGATGGATGTCGAGTTTACGACTCCAACTGACTTCCCTGTAAATTTAGTTCAGGAGCGAGTCTACAAAGGAGATGGATGTCGAGTTTACGACTCCAACTGACTTCCCTGTAAATTTAGTTCAGGAGCGAGTCTACAAAGGAGATGGATGTCGAGTTTACGACTCCAACTGACTTCCCTGTAAATTTAGTTCAGGAGCGAGTCTACAAAGGAGATGGATGTCGAGTTTACGACTCCAACTGACTTCCCTGTAAATTTAGTTCAGGAGCGAGTCTACAAAGGAGATGGATGTCGAGTTTACGACTCCAACTGACCTCCCTGTAAATTCAATTCAGGAGCGAGTCTGCAGAGGAGATGGATGTCGAGTTTACGACTCCAACAGACCTCCCTGTAAATTTAATTTAGGAGCGAGTCTACAGAGGACATGGATATCAAGTTTACGACTCGAACTGACCACCCTGTAAATTCAGTTCAGGAGCGAGTCTACAGAGGAAATGGATCTCGAGTTTACGACTCCAACTGACCTCCCTGTAAATTTAGATCAGGAGGAGCGAGTCTACAGAGGAGATGGATGTCTTGTTTACGACTCCAACGGACCTCCCTGTGAATATAATTCAGGAGCGAGTATACAGAGGAGATAAATGTCAAGTTTACGACTCCAACGGCCTCCTTGTGAATTTAGTTCAAGAGGGAGTCTACAGAGGAGATAAATGTCAAGTTCACGACTCCAACTAACCTCCCTGTGAATTTAGTTCAGGAGCGAGAGCTTATCAACTCTCCAACTCCTGATCCTACAATTGAACCTCAGAAAAAGGTTTGTTGGTGCAGCCAGGACCACTAAGTCGTCTCCTCAAGAGCGGGCTACCTTATAAAACCGCTTGGCACCAAATTCTTGAGTGGCGTTCGCAGAATCTGTTTCAGGTGGAAGTACAAACCCCCCATGAGCAGGTTAGCAAACGTTTGCGCTCAAGGGATGATTCACCAAAACCAGAGCTGAGCCGTACTCTTACCATCTGACCTGAAAGACCACTCACCATCCCTTTTTTTGTATCAGATGGAGTAGTAGAAAGCCAAAAACTTTCTTTCCCAAAAAACTATTCGGCTACGTTAAAAAGCTGGGTTTATTTGGTTTTGAGTGTGAATAGGTGTGAGCCACAATAAACCTTTGCGGGTTGCGGTGGAGGGTTGAATAGAGCCACTCACTTTGGACCTAACCTAACCTTACCTCATTTGGACGTCCACTACGTTCTGTATCATCGGTGTATCTACGACTACGTTTGAAGTCAGCAAAGCAACGTTTAATATTTTTTTCTGATGGAGCGGAGTCCTTATAACACTTTTCAAGCCGTTGTTTCGCTTGAACTGTATTTTTTTCCATCAAGAATCAGGGGAAAATTGGAACACAAAATTGTTTTTGATACATTGTTTTGAACATAACAAAAGTAGTGTCACTCAATAAGTCACAAACTTATGGGTAGAGTATCATGAAGGTGGAAAGTCATCTTCGTTTCAATTGGGATTGGAGTCCAGCTCCCCTACCCTTTCGGCTGATTGTTGGTCTCGAGAAGGACCAACGGGTTCATGTCTGATGGTATGACGGCATGAAATCCTCAGACATCAATGCCGCCCTTCACGGGATACCCCTACCTGGCTGGGGTGGGATGGATGGAAAAATTATTCATCCGTTAACGGGGACATGAGGGCCTCATTCGACAAAGTGTCGGGGCCTTCTATATCGGGAGGGGTCGTCTACAGCATAATCTGTGGCTTCCCTAACTAACGGAGTATCATGAAATTCCAACAGCTTCCTTTCAAAGGTTAGCACTAACTGAAAACGCGGTGAAAGCAATAAAATTAATGCCATCTATGTGTTACGCCCGAGACTGCTCAGCCCATGTAGTTAATTGTTGGGTATAGCTAATGGACAGTTCAGACTATCGAATGAAATAATCGACAGTTCAGACAGTCGAATATAGATAATCGACAGTTTGGACAGTCGACAATAGATATTCGACAGTTCAATCATTTGATTATGTGTTATCAGTTTGAACACGATGGATTATTTAATTATTTTACTATGTGTGTCAATGTATATTTTTACTATACATTGACACAAATTATTTTCATTAAAAAAATGGTTCAATATTCTATCATCATGATTTTCATAGTCAAATTCATTTTGATAATGATTCATCATATTTTAACTTCCGCTAAAGAGATACTTACTCAAAGTTATATTACATCGGCCATGTGCGTTCAACGGGAACATCAGAATTTTCCCTCTGAGTTCATAATCTCCAATCAAATTTATTTGAGGTGATTGTACATCCATAACCCAACCACAATTTTTTTCCAAGGTGAATCTGCAACACAAAAAGACTTGTTGACTGTTTTCATTATTATTTTATAAAAATTGCACTTTCTTGATGAAGAAATTTGATAATAATTGAAAAGTTCAATGGTTTCACAGTTTGTTCGATTGACGACCTATTTATTTTGTAGAAATTCATATTGTGTACGAAACTGTTATTTCCAACTGGAGGACAAATTCTTTACACAAGATGAGGGACTGCCAATGGGATCGCCACTTCCACCAGTCATAGCCAACATATATATGGAGTGGTTTGAAACTCTGGCCATTGAAGAATCCCACAAGAAACCTCGAGTCTGTTTGAGATATGTTGACGACACCTTCATAATATGGAATCATGGAAACACTGAACTAGACGCCTTCCTGAAACACATCAACAGCGTGAGACCTTCTATCACTTTCACAATGGAGAAGGAAATCCACAAAGAATTGCCCTTCTTAGACGTTTTGGTGAAGAGGACTGACTCTAAGTGGGAAACATCTGTATATCGAAAACCCACGGGACAGTATCTGAACCACCAATCCAACCACCATCAATCAACTGAAAGAGGAATCACAATACTCTATTAGACCGTGCTTTCGGGCTTTGTAACATGAAGATAGGTCGCGAGAAGGAACTAGACATCATCAAAAATGATCATCAACGGAATGGCCTTGACTGAAAGACAGCGGGAGCCTCGCAAAGAAAAGAAGCTGTCACAATCAGTGCTTGCACTTCCCTACATAATGAGGATTATCCGAGAGGATAAGAAGAATTGGTTTCAAGTACAACATCAGAACCTGCTTCAGATCCGGTAACACTATCCGTAGCAGCCTCACGAAAACCAGGCCCCCAAACGCGGACTGCGATTCCAAGAATTGCATTTACCGGATACCCTGTGAGTGCGGAAAATCCTATATTGGTGAAACTAAGAGGCCATTGAATGTTCGCATTGCCGAGCACAAGAAACACACACAGCGAGGGATAACCAGCAAATCAGGAATAGCAGACCATGTTTGGACCCATCAACACAACATCGAGTGGTCCCAAGTTGAGATCTTGCACAGAGAGGAACATTGGTTTAGGAAAAAATGCAAGGAAGACGCATACATGTTGTCCAACAACGTATTCAGCCAGGCCAGCGTATAAATACGTAACATATGTAAACCCATCAAATGGCCAACTCCCGCCAAAGGGTCACCTCCCACGGAACCACTGAAGCGGAAAATGGAAAGCGGGGATAAGTGAAAGTACTCGAACGACCTATAAATAGACATCTTTCGGATGAATCAGTCCAGTCATCACCCGAAGACGATTGTAGATACTAACAATCGAAACGTCGTGAACTAATGTGACTCAACTTTTTATTCTTATTTTCTTTTTTCATTCCTTCATTTTTATTTATTTTTGTTGAATTGTTCTATTTTACTTGTATTTCATTTCACTATTATTTCATTTCAGGTTTATTTTGCCTTATACAATTGTTATATTCAGCTATTCATTTTTATTTCTTCTTTTTTAGTTGTTTCAGGGATTACAAATAATTTTACATAGTAGACAATGGAAGTCCGAGCTAGTGAAATGCATCATATTGAATATAGTTATCACTTGTTAAGATCGGTTCCGGTTTATTAGACCATTTTCAATTAACTAACACATCAAGCCAAGATAAATACCTGATCTTTTCAGTGTATATTCACTCGTCTTGAATCGTTGTTAGAATCGTCTATACGGATCAAGAAAAACCAGAAGCATTTGCTGACAATTCCGAAAGGCTCTGTAGAAAAAATGATGTCTCCTTCATGGACGAAGTAGAAGAAATCGAAAATAAAGTCGAACAGACGGTACGCAGGATAAGACGACAGCGAAGAGGCCACGCGCAACCCCTGGCACCAACATCTCCCGAGGGAGTGAATGTCATCGTAAGAGGCCTAGCCACTCGGAAAGCACCAGGCCCGGACCAAATCCCAAACCGAGCACTGAAGGTCCTATCAAAGAAGGGTATAGCGGCAATGACGAACATCATCAATGCAAAACTCCAACTACAACACTTCCCATATCCATTCAAGGAGGCAACGGTCATCCACATATCAAAGCCAAAGAAGAATCACTTATTCCCGGACAACCATTGGCCAATGAGCTTAACCCCTCCGTTGAGCAAAGTGGCAGGACGAGTTATACTGATAAGACTAGAGGACCAAACCAGGGAACTGGAAATCTTACCAGACGAACAGTTCGGTTTCAGATCTGAACATTCAACAGAGCTACAAGTCCTGAGGGTAGTAGACTATGCGACTGAATGTTTCAACCTAGGCAAAGGATAGCACAACGGAGCGATATTCCTAGACGTCTCCAAGGCGTTCGACAGAGTTTGGCTCTTCTAACTTCTAGCCAAAATGACCTGACAAATGACACGAACTCTCTACCATGCGACTTCTGGAAGCAGAAGTGCCCACAAGGTGCAGTTGTTTTCCCACACCATTTTTCGGTATATACAACAGACGTGCTCAAGCCAGAAAACAATGTCAACAAGATGGCGCTATACGCGGACGACACAGCTCTATTGGCAAGATCTACCAGCCACGCGCAAATCACCAGATATTTGCAACAACAAGAGGACAGATTAGAGGAATAGGCCAACCTTTGGAACCTGACAGTATCGCCTGACAAGAGTCAGGCGATACTGTTCATCTGGAGGCTGGAACAACTGGACAACAGATTCCGTGGACTAACGAAGCAAGATACCTAGGAGTCACCCTCCACAGGGGACTGACGTCCAGGTCACTCATACGGCAGAGACTAGGACTGGTGGGAGCCAACAAAACCATAGGACGCAAGATTCACATGCGTCCCCATGTGAAACTGCATCTCAAGACCGTACTACTTCCCATCATTCTGAATGCCTCCAGTGCCTGGGGCCAGTGCGCAGCGACATACAGACACAGTATTCAGACGTTCATGAACGCTTCTTTACGAGCTGCCGTAAATGCCCCTAGATGCATGCCTAACAGATACATCTACCGGGACCTGAACCTCAACATTCACTACGTAGACGCTTACATAACAGAGCAACAGGGACGACCCTAGATTTTGCGAAAAGAATAAACACATGAGGCCCATAAAGCAGAACCAACGACCACCTCCGAGAGTCGCTATCAGGTGGCTCCGGAAAGTATCAAAATGCATATACATATTATTAATAAATATTTCCTTACAGATACTCAGACACAAATTCAGTTCCCGACTGAAAGAATCTTGCTGAAGTAACCATCAGCCGGTGGAGGTCCACTGAGAGATGAGTGGCGGGTGAATGGACGGGATTCTAGCTTCTGTAGACAATAACATTGTGTAAAAGATT
>NW_019291667.1:0-16317 GCF_000500325.1 Leptinotarsa decemlineata
AACAAACTTATCGAAGCAGAAAGCGGTATTGTCTGTCCTGACATTTATCTTTTTGGACAAAACTTATGCCTGGGTTTCTGTGGCATTGAATCAAACCTGGTTACTTTCACCCCAATTCAAAATTACCTCTAGATCCTCATTAAGATATACAACCTCCTGCTGCCTGTGAAGATGGGCGTCCGGAGCTAATGTCCTGAAATCTAATGGGAATGACGAGACAAGTGTGCTGTCGTAAGCAAAGCAATATATTTTCCAATACATCGTTGATTTACAATAAAAAGATGGTTGGAGGCAATATGGATCCCTGGGGTATACCAAAACGGTATATTTCCTAAAATAAAATAAAACTATTAGTCATCTTTTTATTTTTTTTCATCATCATTCATAATATTATTATTCAATCAATTACAATTTAATATAACAATAAATAATGAAATTTGGAACAATCATGAAATACAAATCAATTCAAAGAACTAAGATTATAAAAAAAAATCACATCAAAGGTGCTGCTTCGTTCCCTCCTGTTCATAAAAGAGGACATATGCTTCATCGCTCACCAAGTGATTTTGGCGAAATTGGGAACACGTGTGAATCGTTGTATTCAAGCCACGTGCCACTATACCGGGTGTCAACGAATCTATTAGACAAGTCATAACTTCTAGATTATTAGGTGTATCAAAACGAGATTTGGTACAGATAAATGGTATGTGGAGAGGAGAGTTTTCACATATTTTTCACTTTCCGGTCACTTCCGGTTTCAGCGGAAATGGCTCCGGTTCTGAATTTTTAAATGGAACACCCTGTATATTGTAACATTTTTGGATTTCTGAGACAATTCTGGATCAGAAACTGACATTTCCGNAATATTACAATAAATAATGAAATTTGGAACAATCATGTACTACAAATCAATTCAAAGAACTAAGATTATAAAAAAAAAACACATCAAAGGTGCTGCTTCGTTCCCTCCTGTTCATAAAAGAGGACATATGCCTCATCGTTCACAAGTGATTTTGGCGAAATTGGGAGCACGTGTGAATCGTGGTATTCATGCCACGTGCCACTATATGGGTGTCTGCAATATGCTGTATAATGTCCGTTATAAGTAGTCCCACTGTGTAGTCATCTTGAATTGGAGCAAAAATTGAGGATTCACGAAAATAACAAAAAATCAGTAATACCACCTATGATATTGTAGATACCTGTCGCAGATACCTGACTGACAACAACATCAGGCAACGTCTTCCATTTGGACGGGACGACCACCGATTGACCGGTTTCGGAGTACTAGCTCCTCGTTAGTATCGCGAGGGTAAGTGTGGCAGATACCCGACGGAAAAACAACCACTAACTCAACTAATGCCATGTAGAAAGCTGAAGTAAATCAGTCAGGCACCTGTGCAAATTTTCCATTTGGAAGATCTGTAGCAAGTAACATGTATGAATGAAAAGCTGAAATTAATTTCATTTGGTCGAGACGACCACCGATAGACCGTTTCGGAGTAATAGCTCCTCATCAGTACCGGGAGGGTCATTACAGACGGAGTGAATTGTCTGAATATCCCGAACAAACAGAATTAATTTCAACTATATAGTCATAAGCTCTATCTGCAGTTGATTCAATAGGATATTCTACTGCACCACCTGCAGACAAAGTCCGAAAACAATTCTACAAACGCACACTCAGGGGTGGGAGCGGGAATACTAAACATTTGCCGGAGAGCTGCATATGATATACTCAAGATCAGGTGGAAACACCTTACCCTTGCCTCTCATATGAACCTACGATTTTGTAGGTATGTGTGACAGATATCCCACAGAAAAACGACAACTAACCCAGCTAATGCCACGCAGAAAGCGTGGCATTAGCTGGGTTAGGCAAAGTTAGGCAAAGACCATCAGGCAAAGTCTTCCATTTGGTCGAGACGACCATCGATAGACCAAATTCGGAGTACCCAATTGCGCCTGAATAGGAAGCATCGGCCAATAAAGAAGAGAGAAGAATTCGGAGTACTAGCTCCATTCAGTATCGGGAGGGTCACTTCAGACGGAGTTAACCGTCTAAATATCCGAAACAAACAAAATTATTTCCAACTAGTCACGAGCTCTATCTGCAGTTGATTCAGTAAGACTTTACACTGCGCCACCTGCAGACAAAGTCCGGAAACAACTCCACAAATGTATTTCGGAGAGGTGCGTATGGTATATCCAAGTTCAGGTGAAAACACCTTACCTATGCCTCTCATGTGAACCTTAGACTTAGTAGGTAGGTGTGGCAGATATTTCGTGTAATTCAATGTTTATATGAAAGTAGCTGTTTCGGGAGGACTTTCTTCCAGTTTGTGTCTGAAAGTTACTTCTTTGCATGATCTACACATCCATGTATAGAGTTACTTATTTTCAAACTGAATACTTCCTTCCTTTCTTTGGAAGATTCCCACATCTTTTTTTGTATCAAGATGGAGTAGTAGAAATCCAAAAACTTTCTTTCCCACCTAGTAATAGTCCTATCACTTTTAGGTGACTGCATATTTGCCACATATATGTTTTATAACTTAGTGCATTTAGAATAAGTGACATACTTTCGTGTGTTTCCTTCATGGCAACTGCATGTGCAAGAGAAATAGAGGGTCTTTTATTAGCATTAGGGAGCAGAACGGCTTTTAAACTTGTTTTAGACGAATCTATAAGTAAACGCCATTCGTTCAGGTTATGTGCAAATCCTAATTTTTCCATCACACATTTGGATTTACACAAAAACACATTTTATCCTGCGTAGTAAAAAACGAGGATAGCTCTCATGGTAACGGTTCCTAAATATTGTAACTTTCGTTTTAGGGGCTAGTAAATGCCATCCTTGTAATCTAGACCCTAATAGTCCATTTAGGGAAAAAGCAAATTTGGAATGTTGTGTTCATTAAATTTTTGTGAAAAAAACTGTAAATCAAAAATCTTACGCGTTAGAAAAGTTTTACTATGATTTGCATTAAGGACCAAGAATTAACAAAGAACTGCCCTTGGCATTACACTCGTAAATTGGCTGTAAACAAGTGGTAATTGAAATTATTCAATCATATCTTACCTCCTGGTAAATTTGGTAAGCTGAAATCGTCAGTCTTGGTTTTCGCCTCTTTCTTCTTATAGAAACTTGTGGTAAAACTGTTCAACCAAATAGGACCATTGTTCCAAACATGCGTCTGATCGCCGGTGCCAAAGATATTTTCTACGACCACATTCCTCTCCAACTTCTTCAGAAACTGTGTTCTAGGATTCGTCAGGAGCGGTACTTGGACTGGTTTTGTGTTGGTACTACTTATGTTGTGGAGGACATTAGGCGATTTTTTCAGAGGGTCTCTACTGAAGCTGATGTTATTTATACTTGGATGCAAAACAGTCTGGCTGTTGGGAGATCTGCTGTAGTCGCCATATTCGAAATGGAAAGATGTTGGAGGGGAGGTATCGGGGAGAAACGAATCATCTTTCTGATTGCCAGACGGGTGTTTATTGAATTTGATCAAGCTCTCCAATGACTTCTCCATCATTTGCAGTTCCGAGGAATTGCTATTAGTCTGTAGGTTTTTCCCGGACTTATCTTTCGAAAACGAGGACTGCTTTTGGGAAGATCTCTGTTGTAAGACGTTCAGTCGCTGTGCAGTTTTCGTCAGTGATATGAGATTTTTGTCACTCAATGATTCGTTGTTCATGATTTCATTGCTCAGCTTCCTCTTCATGGTACCTTCTGCGAAGGAAAACCTCCACTTCGAATCTTTCTGAGGCATTTTCCTCTTAGATTCGTCCTTCTTGTCAGTAGCCATCAGAATTTCAGTCTTGAATTTCCTCAGTAGCGGACTATTGAGTTCGATGTTCACCTTGTCTCTAAGAGCCGGTAAAAATCGCTGAGGGAACATATCATGGGTGAAATAAGGGTGTTTCAGTAAATCGTCGGCTGAGAGCCTTTGCTGGGGATCCATGTTCATGCTGCCTTCGAGGAATTCTATTGTGAGGGTTGGCCAAGTGGAAAAGTGTTTGTAGAATCCTATGTTGCTTTCAACGGGAACTTTAATGGCGCTCTTCATTTCGGTGTTTTTACATAGAAGCTGTTCATGACGAGAGCAAGGTTTTCCTGAAAAAGTGAACACTTTGTATTATTATGGTGGTCGTGCGAGACTTCATCATTTGGAACAAAGAGAGAGAAACTTTTTTATAAAAGCAGTAGATTTTGACAGTTCTATTATATCATCAAAAATGCCACAATAGAATAGTTCAGAATACAAAAAAAAATTAGTCTATTCATACTTTTGTTTTCGAGAGATTTCTTCCAAATAACAATTGATTGAAGTTTCCGAATTCTTTTTGTACTTCACAGACAATTTGATCTACCTTTAGCTGTACGATGTCAATATTTCACAAACTACACTTAAACGATTTAATCTCCACAAACTTCATTGAAAAAATATGGAGATCAAATCGTTTAGGTGTAGTTTGTGAAATTACTATGGATCTTCATCAAGTAACGGCCGAATCAATCAGAAAAAAAAAGATGTCAATATTAATTGAAAAAAATCTAATTAGTGAAAATTCATGGTTTGCTTTTTTTTTGTATTACACTTGAATTCGTTTTCAACATCTAATAACTGAAATCTGTTGTTAAACTTTCATTTCTCATATTTATGAATGAATGAATTATTCAATAGATATTTTCTTTTCCATTGTTAGGATGAGTTGATAGAATGATTCATGATGATATTCAAAACATTTTCTAATCTGCACTGAATGTTTTTATTGATTTACCTGCCAAAAGGGATAGATATTTTCAACGTATACTTTCTGAAACCAATTTCATATTCGACCGCATTTCATTTTTATTTTTTCAAGGTATGTTATGTGTTTATCCTAAAAAAACTTATTTCTGTCATTTTATTATACTATGCAGTTCTAGTCCCTAATTATAAGCACATATTGTTTCTTGGGAGAATAATTATAATCCAATTTCGAATGTTTGTGACTTTTTCCATCAGAATGAATAAAACAACAAATTTTCAAGTGAAAATAAACTAAACTGAATTGAAATATTGGTTAAAGCCCTTTATGAAGTTATGATTTGAGAAGGACATAATTTCTGTGTGTTAAAAGTCTTACCTCTGCTGGTGCATGAATCATATACTTCTTCCACTTTAATTATAATAATGTATTTATAATGTTCACTATTTAAATTGAAATGGTATATTTCTTGGAGAGATTAATATTTGCATGATCTTCCAAAAATGGATGGCATTCAAACCCGAAAACTAGTGCCACTGAAAAACTCGGCAGCGAAAGCTTCAAACATGTTGTCACTCACCTAGTAATTTAACAATCAGATGGAACTGATCAATATCGCTTTCTCCTGGAAATAACGGATCTCCTGTCATCATTTCAGCAAATAGACACCCTATAGCCCAAATGTCTATGGGAGGGCCATAGTTGGGTTCCGCAACCAGTAGTTCTGGAGCTCTGTACCATCTTGTAGCCACATATTCAGTACATGCTTCTCCTGTAGCGCTGATTAATCTGGCAAATCCAAAATCGCAGAGCTTCACTACGCCCAGTGAAGACACTAAAACGTTCTCCGGTTTGACATCTCTGTGTATTATCTTGGAAAAGAAAACGAAAAAGAAGTTATATTATTGAACGGGTTGAATATGTAGGTATGACATATTTTTTTATTGCAATAGTTTCACCACAATCAAGAAGGGGGCATACTTGAAGATTGTCTGTACATCAAATCAGATTTACTTGAAGGTTGTCTGTAAATCACATCAGATTTACAGCCAGTCTTTTTTGATCGATGATTGAGCGAAATATTTGACTTTCTTAGTAAATAAGACTAACACGTTTGCAAATCACCTTGACTCGTGTTTCTTGAATACAAAAACTGCTCATACTTACATTATTGCTATGGCAATAGCTGATACCTCTGGTAACTTGAAATATTCTTTCGCGACATCTTTCATCCCCTAAACCATGCGGCATTTTCTCTAATTCATCCAAGACTGTTCCTTCCAGATATTCGAACACTAAATAAAACCGTTTTCTGTGTCGAAAAACTTCTATCATCGTTACCAGGTTTTCATGTTTCAGTCTCTGAAACGAAATAATATTCTTTGAAACAATTTCAATAACACTGAGAATTCCTTTATCTTAGAATCAGAATCTATAATTGGAAGTTTTAGTGTGAGTAATAGAATTAGAAAATACTAAGATAGGTACTTTCAACATCCTTATTTCCCGAAGAGCCATTTTTCGGATTGTTGCATCTTCTTCAGTCTCTAGAAATTTTTTAACCGCAACGATTTGATCAGTTTCTCGATGTCTGCATTTCATTACCAACCCATAAGAACCTTCACCGACTATTGATAATTGTTCGTACTTTTCCATTTTCACTTAGTTTCACCAGAATCCCTTGCCATCTAGAAAAAATAAAATAAATCAGCTGGTTTGGTGGAAGTGATGAAGACTATAAGTCGCGGTGTAGGCAGCGGCCTAATTTCTCTTCTAGATCCCAATTTTTACTCATATTTGTCATGGCATGTGTTTTTGTGTTAATGTATCAAAAATGTTAGGAAGTATTTTATAGAGTATACTGCACAGTAGAATACTTTAGGACAGTGGTTCTTAACATGGGCCCGCAGACGCCTGAGGGTCAGCGACTATGTGTATGGGGTCCGCCGTCTTATCTATGGACATTCAAGTAAATAAATAAGTGCCAGCAAGTCTCATACTCGCTGGCTGATATTTTCAGTTTCCTTAACAAACTGAACTTGAGTTTACAAGGAAGTGATAGTAACATCTTACAAGTTTAGGATAAAATAGAAACTATGATTAAAAAGCTTGAACTTCGGACTAATCGTACCATAAAAAAACGATAATCACTTTCCTACACTGGTGGCGTTTCTGGAATAAAAAACAGATACAGAAACAGATTACAATGGGGAATGCTCCTCCTGACGAAAATTAAGTAGTTTTCATAAAAAAGCTCTAAAACAACGCATTTTAAACTTATCATTTCAACCTTTTTCTTTAGAAAAATATTTGAATACTTAAAAAAGAGGAATGAAATAATGCATTCAACATTTAAAGGGATTCGTTTCTATTTCACCATTTGGCAACATCGGTTATAGCTAATAAAGGACAATGAATCTGTTACCTGTATGAGACAAACAAAGATGACATATTTCAGAGGCATCCTGTTCTGTTTACTTATGTTCCGAGTTCCGAGACATTCTGTGACATATGACATTTTGTGCACCTAACCTATCTTCCTCTATATAAATAAATAACAAAACAACTGTTGTTTATGTGGCTTGCGGAGGTGATATTGAACTATAATTTATATTTTGCCTTAATTGTTGATTTATAAAGATAATTTTCCTTTTTTAAAGTAGAATATCTAGGTACGTATAAATTATTTGAACTTGATATAGGCGCTGTTGCCAATATGTGAATTAGAAACAAATCCCTTTAAAAATTAAAACCCAACATTTGAAACATAAATTTGAATAATTTTCGAAGTGAATTGGAAAAACTCATGAATTGAACTCAACTTTATTTTGTTCAAACTTGCATTTGCTGTAATAACCCAAATTGAGGAACATTCCCCATTGGAATTCGATTTCACGTCACAATTAAGTAATTTATTTGAAAATGGTTGACAATATTTTATGGGGAATTTTTCAAGGTTGGAACTTCCACTATATGATTTGAAATCTCTGAAAAAAAAATAAAAATTTAAATGAACAGCTAAAAATAACAATTATTTTAAAGAATCACATGTTAAAAGGTAAGACCTCGTTAGTCCTTAGCTCGCACAAGTTTCTCAACTTCTGAGAGTTGTCGTTCGTATGGGGGCGGCAGCTGATTAACGGAAAAACAGATTTTGAACAGATTTTAAACAGATTTTTTTAATAAACCGAGAAATGAAATTACAGTAAGATGAGGGACTGCCAATGGGATCGCCTATGAAACTCTGGCCATTGAAGAAGTCCACAAGAAGCCCCGAGGCTGGTTGATATACGTTGACGACACCTTCATAGTATGGAACCATGGGAATACAAAACTAGACACCTTTCTGAAGCATATTAATAGCGTAAAACCTTGCATCATCTTCACCACTCACACGGGACAGTAACCGAACCGGGAATCCAACCACCATCAATCTACCAAAAGAGGAAGGAGAAGGGAATAGCAGAGCATGTTTGGACACATCAACATAAATTAAGTGATCCCAACCTGAGATCATCCACAGGGAGGAACACTGATTTAAGAGAAAGTTCAAAGAAGCTGCATATATATTGTCCAACTACGCCTTTAGCCAAGCTAATGGGGAGATACGCAATATATGAAGACTTTCAATCAAGCGGAAAAACGGTCAACTCCCACTAAACTAGTGAAGAGGAAAGAAGTGATTGAAACCGTTCGAATGAACTATAAATAGTCATCTCTCGGAGAAATAGATCAGTCATCACCCAAAGACGATTGTGGATACTAAGAATAGAAACGTCGTGAGATAACCTGGTTTGAAGTCTTTTCAAATTTTTGTTTATTGTTCAATTTTTAATTTCTTGCTTATTTTCATTTCATGGTTCATTGCTTGATATAATTATTATTTTCAGCTATTCACTTTAATTTTATTTGTTTTTTCAGAGATTTCAAATCATTTTATATCCGACAATGGAAGTCTGAACTATTGAAATTACTAATTTAGCACTACAGCACTACAATAAATTGTCCCAAATTTATTCCTGTGTTTTTTTATTAAAAGGGGGTTATTGAAATTGTGCTTATTTTCTAGGTCGGTGGAGTACTTGAGAAACGCTGCTATAGGACAATGTAAATCGGATATAATATCCGTCATGAATATTATTAAAATTCTGTTGGATCAGAAAAGCTTTTTTATTGATGAATATATTTTATCACCGAACGTGTCGAAATGCAAATAAATAAATATTAGATTATCAGTAACATTTGTTTCCCATTTTTAAAGACAGGCACGCCACTGACCCAACATAATAAAACCACTGAAAACTGATCAGTTCGAATTGTATATAGATGAGGTAAATAATATCGATCCGAAGTATAATTTTCGTTTGAGTTAAGGACATGATGACATGACAATAATATTATATTTCACTAATTTTATCGACATTCTGCAAGATCATGCATAGTTTATTGCCAAATTTATTGTATTTCATTCAGAAGACATATCACCCGAGAAGTTCTCTACTTCGGGAACGAAACATTCTCTAAAAATTGTGGAAGGATGGTATATTTGGCTTTGGATGAATATAGTAATGGTTCGTGGTAATAGTGAGACGAAAAGTATTAAATGTTATCTGATGTATTCGAGTGATTTTTTTCTGTCGATCGTTAAAGCAGCAAAAAAATCAGAATTTCTAGGGTAGCATCAAGACTGTTAGTCAAGCAATGCCCTTGTTTCGAAACAGAGAGGGGCCCAATTGTGATTTAATATCCATAACCTCAATCTTCAATCATTTTGTAAGTAGTAAGTACCCACTATATTTTTCAAAGATAAGTATGTGGGAGGTTGGATGATTTGAAAGATATATTTTATTCCTCGATTATGTGAACTTTTCAATGAATTGGTTCATTCCCTATCGATAAATTCGATTTCGAACGTTTCATATGAAGAAAACAAAACATTATTGTCTCTTATTATTATTTGTAATTATTTTATTTATTTTCTCTTAAATTGGTGAAAAGTTGAAGAAAACTACCGAATAGTGACCTCTACCAATTGATTAACAATAATTCAAACTTTCTAGTACATTAATCAATTTTTCTGATGTCAGTAATCGGTTACAATTATCTGTCGCTGCTTCTAAGGATTTACTGAAGTTGCAGTGGAAAATTTCTACATTGGGCTGAAAAAAATGCAATGATGATAGATCAGGTGATATGGCTGGTTATACCACTAGATCACTTTGTCGATTCATTTCCTAGTAAATTGTCAAAATTTTTAAAAATTTGTGTAATCATAAGATCTATGGTTTCTAATGAATTTCCACGTTGCCAAAAAATACAATCCAATCCAAACCAATTGCTTGTAACTGTTACTAAAAATGAAAAAGGTAGCAAAACCTTGCAAACAGCTGTGCTAAAAAAGGAGTTCCTCAAATGTTTTTGTTAGAGTCATTTTAATGTAAATTACATTTATCAAACTCCTAATGAAATAAACTCATTTGCACCTATTATTCAGGAACAGGGTGAATAAAACTATATTTGTTACCTAAACATACCGATGCACGCAAATATATTGCTTCCGTTTTATTTCTCATTCCTGCAAAAATATATAATTTGAATAAAATGATTCTAGAAACGCTTTCCATCATTGAATTTGATAAAAAAAGTCAGTCTTTAGTTATATTGAAATATTATTTAATCACGAATAAGCAATCTGTCGTAAATTTCTGCACCAAACACATCTTCATTCAATTCCATAAATTGAAATGGGGTGCATTAGGTTTCATTGGAGATGAACCCTGGCACATTTTTATGCCCAAGCAACATTTGTAAATCTCTGCTTCACGTTCTTTCGAGTATGTCTTCTTTGAATGTCAACTCATGGCAACAATGGCGGCTTACATGTGAGAGAAAACTTTGAAAAAGGGTTGTATCTGTCTCAAAAATAATGGTTCACATTTGGAAATAATAATGAGAAAAAGAAGGAAGCATCCTGAATCATCTGAATACCGGAGAAACGTATACTTATCTTGGGGTGGAGAAACGACACTACCAAGAGGTAAAAATAGTAAAGAACTGTCTCCCCGGCAAGTATCAGCACAAAATCCGCCAGGACGGTCGAGGAAGAACAGAATTGCTACCACAAAATTGCTTGCCGTTCTGATCCTACTCTATTCTTTTGGAGTAGTCAAGTGGACTCGAAAGGCGCTGTATCCACTCGACGTAAATGCCAAAAAAGGATGCACCTTTATAGGAGTTTGCATTCTAAACTATCCGTTCCACGGTGACCTACACATTTCCGACAACTGGGAGGTCGTAGACTTCAGAGTTTGGAGTGTCTTCATAACAGAATAGTTTTCGCTGGAGCTTGTAGAGTCATTAGGAATTCGGATCATCTCCTTTGCATGGTAGGAGACCATAAAAAACAGGAGTCAGAGCATTTATCTTTATAGCAATTAGCTGCTCGATCGGGCGATGAACTTGTTTATGTTTTTGACGCTGAACGGGGTAACCACAACTCTGTCACTGAATTGGAACCCGTTAAGCAAAAGAATTGTTTCAAAGCCGCAGTAGTTAGTTTATTCCTGCGGTTACACAAAACTAAGCTGACTCATAGGTTCTTTTTATCAATGAGAGCGATCTTTGTTTTCATCAGGTCAAGTCAGCCCAACTGAGAAACTGAGGGATTTATCATGGCCTGTCAGGATGGTATCTCCAATGCCTAGGTTTTCCTTAGTTGCGTAATAGATATGAAGGTCTCTGACTGCGGATGTATGGCCTCCTACGAGGCACCTAAGACCCTTATTTATTTACTGTCCACCATATGCAGTCTCATCTTATATCTACTAACATAATGCGGTCCTAAGAGTGTTTTAAACCACCTTTGGCAGTCCTGTGGTATTGACGAGACACCAATGTCGCCTTTTGCTCTGAAATTGAATCCGTTCTGAAGAATGATAGGTACCAAATTCATGGAACTACGATATTCTTGATATAGTTTTCCACTCCAGGTGATTCGAATATCGTCCAAAAAGATGAAGAAACGGATGAAGTATCGAGATTTACTCCTCGAACTACCCATACCACTTTGTTATAATGATTATAGGAGTTCAAGGCGCCTCAAAATGGCAAAAGTGAAGAAAACAGAACTGTTTTCTAACATCCATCAAAACTATCAATATCATTCGATGAAAAAATGTGAAAACCATTGCAATAAAAATAAATGGATGATAATATATAGACAGCAAGTTCACTTTAAACAACTACATAATGAATCTCACTCCCTCAGATCGATTAGAAATCCAGTATTCAAAATGCAACAAAGCGAGAGATTTTATCGCACCAGAGATTAATTTCTGTAATCTACTCTCGGTGCCAGGAATAGCATGAAAACTCAAAATTCCAATAACTACTTCCGCAAATTTCACCTGTATAATCAGGTCAACAATATTAACGCCCACACTATAAAGAACCCAAGCAAAAGTGGTGCTCGATTAGGCAGTAAGATTATATAATTTAGATTTTCTTGAAGACAACCGCATTGCGTGTCTGTCCAACGGTCATTTTAGTGGGCAGTCTTGCAGGACTACGGTTATCGACCCCGTGGGGCGAATTTTCCTCGTGGAGGGAGTAAAGTTGTCGAAATGTTCTTCGTAATCTACAAAAGTAGGACAATTCTTGAAAGAAATCGTCGTGATCGATTTCTATATGTAATAATAGCGAGCATGCTTACATTCATCAGATATTTGGAGATAAGAGTTTAAACAAATATAGGTTGTCGAAATGCATTCTGCATAGTTGAACTAATTATTATTGAAATTGTTTAACTTGAGAAAAGCTTAGGTTATTACTTAAATTTTATTTGAGTTGAAGGGGTTATATTTTTAGGAGTGATTAATTTTTGGGAAAGAAGTAATTCATGAATGAGGTGTGTATTTTCTATAATATTATCCAATTTGATACTGAAGAGCCTTAGGGCAAGTGTCTTACAGCGAAACATCGATGTATACCAGTGAGGGTGACAGTGTTCCATGTAAGTGCAATTTATCACCATTCATTCAAAGTAGAACTCATGTGAATGATATCTGATTTTTATTCCACAACGAATGTTTGAAATACAAACTGAGTAGAGAAAAGTATCTTCTCTATGATATGACTCATGTTACGTTTGGCAAACGTGCACGGATTTAAATGGCGCTTATTTCGAACAAATGAAATAAGTATTCTTTGAGATATCACACTTTAAAGTAGAATCATGAAACATACAAAACTTTTCAAACCAAGTAATTTAGTTTTGGAATGTTTCAACTTTTGTGTTGTTCAATCCAAGTTCCATCCTAATAATTGTAGTATTTTATTTTTATAGAGTATGTTTAAAATATGTTTTCTGTTAACCCTCAGAAGTAGAAACTTGTGCGAACTGAAGACTAACGAGGTCTTACCTAGAGTCTAGATCATTTAGGCAAGACCAAGTTGATTGTAGTTATTGAGTTTCGTCACTCTCGTTAAACTATAAATCGCGGTGTGCCCCAAGAATTTAACTTAGGTCTATTATTATTCACAATCTACAGATTATACTTCTACAACCCAGAACATTTATTATTTTAAGCCGACGACACTCGGATCTACCTAGATTTTCAAGGAGATGAAACACACCATACATGCGAGGAACTAAGTGAAGACCTGAGCAACCTCTGCGCGATTAAAAAAAAAATCGAAAGCGATGAAAAATTCGCGGAACGAACTTTTCAATAATTGATAAAAATTGATAATGAAGCTTTGTTATTCGTACCATATCTGGCTGCTGGTAAAACAATAATTTGCAATCCCAAAATCATTTACCTAAATGGATAAATACCAACTGGAAAAACAAAAATAATTATTAATTATTTGCAAGTCACTTGTTTGTGGTGTTTTCGGCCAGACAGTTACTAATTGGTTCTACAGTTTTTACATTAGATTATTTAAAAAGTTTTGTCCGTTTTAATGTCATCTGTCGTTGTAGCTCCATATCTTAAGTGGTCGAGCTATAGTAATCTAGGACGAGGATTTGAGGACACTGGGAAATTATCACGTTTCGAGGTCTGTTCTTCTTGGCTTTTGCGCAACCAAAACGATACTTTTTTAAGATATTTGATGAAATCGGACAATACGATGAGAATCCATGAATACGATCCGTTTTTGGATCGGAAATGTGATGAAAAGTGGATCTTCTACGACAACAAAAGAAGTTCGGGGCAGTGGTTGGACATCGATGAGCTACCCAGGCACTTCCCAAAGGCTAAATGCGTTGTTGGACAATATATATGCGGCTTATTTGAATTTTCTCCTCAACCAGTGTTCCTCCTTGTGGATGATTTCAGCTTGAGCCCACTTGATGTTATGTTGATGAGTCCAAGAATGCTCTGTATGTATTCCGGATTTGCTGTGGGTTCTCCTCGCTGTGTGTGTTTCTTGTGCTCGGCAATGCGCACTTTGAAAGACCTCTCAGTTTCACCGATGTATGATTCTCCGCACTCGCAGGGTATCCGGCAAATGTTTTTTCAAAGTCTGGTACAACTTTCTTTCAACTGATGCAGTAGGGTCTCTTACGATCTTCTGTTCGTAGAGATCAGTATCCATCACAACAGTAGCGTTTCCCTTATCTGCAGGTAAGATCTTGATGGTGTTGTCTCTACATAGCCCGTTCAGGGCTCTTCGTTCTTCATTGCTGATATTAGATGTTGGAACTGGTTCTCGATCCAGCTGTTCTCTGATTTTCCATCTGAATTCTTCTGTTCGTGTTAACAGTAATTTTTTTTTGACTTTTTGTTGTTGCTTGTATGTTATTTCATAGTAATTTCAGTTTTTTGCTTAATAAAATTGTTATATTTTAATTTTTCACAGATTCTTTCCGGGATTTTAAATCAATTAATATCATATTAGACAATGGGAGTCCGAACTGATAAAATGCAGAAAAGGTCTGATCCTGCTCCACGACAACGTCCGTCCTCACGTTTCACAAATCACCGCTTATTTATATTAAAGTAAATTAGTATTGACTGAGATGTTATAGTTTGAAGAAAACGGAGAAATGTCTTGAAACAACCTTATGGATAGTTTTCAAAAGTGACAGTTACCCCACTGAAAGTATTGTGTTTCATCCCAGTTACCAGTTTCTTAGGTCATCTTAGATTTGAAGAAAATAATAAAATTAATATATTGATCACTTCGTGTTTGTCTTCTGCGAATTCATAAAAGAGCTGTTGAAAATGATACCCCTTGTTGGTTAGTAATAATGAATGTTGTGTGCGAGGCACAAAGTGACATGTATATAGTTGATGAATTCACAAACACTGTGGATATTATCAGTTATTTCATGTATACCTATTAAAACTACGTTTTACCAGTGTATGAAAATTGAAGAAAAGGTCTCATACACGCTAGACTGTAACCACTAAAACACTAAGGGCCGTCCAGACGTCTGTCCCACCAATTGATTTCGAATTGAAACTACAAACAAAACACCAAAACGCTGTGTATAAAAAAATAAGTTCATATGAACGCACGCAAGTGGAATAACGGACTAACAACTAGAAAACAAAGCCTACTCACCCTCATATACCGAAAATACCGTTATAGCGTTGTACGACATTACATTTTTATTGAACAAATGCAGGAACATACTATTAATCACTCGGAACGTCGATTGAAATGGGAAATAAGAAAATGTACGCACGCCGTCGCGACTTGGCTTCGTTTGGCAGGTCTGCTGCACGCGACTTCTGTGCCACGACAAACTACAAACTAGGGGCAAAGGAAATTATTTTCGATGAAGGGACTCGGATTTCCACAGGTGATTTCCATGCCAGGGGCGGAGTAAAAATTATGGGAAATGTACGGAAACTTGCAACTGAGGGATGTTGAAACACTGGTTTGAAAATGGTTTCTTTTCAACCAGCTGTCGTTTTCATTCCGACAACCCTCAGAAGTCGAAACCAAAAAATTAATAACTTGAACTTTTGGTCATCTCTTCATGGTGCAAAGTTGGTTAGCGAAACACGTTTAGTTCATCAATTTTATCAAATTAATGGTATTGACAGAGGTTTTAAAGGAACCGTACTCCCACATCCGCAAGTGCAGAACTTCTGTATGAAACAAACATGGCATATACTTCTGCATGTTTTTTAACGGCGTTGAGCTGCAAATTACATATTTCCTATCGAGGCATTTTCCACTAATAATTATTTAGGTTTTGAGTACAAAATGAGCTGAGTAAAACAAAAATGACAATCATTCATTAAAATTACAGGTGTCCAACCATTGTCCTGATATATGTTATGCAAATGATGATACTTTATACAAATAGACATTTCTTCCTCAAGTTTCCATCGTCCATCTTTAGTTCGAGATCACTCACTCTCATCATCCCTGAATCATTCGTCTCTCTCAGAGGTAGTTCTTGGAACGTATTCCAAAAACACTTTATTGTGAGATTTTCACTAAATTGTTTTACAAAAACGCAACACGTGTTTCGCCATACAATGGCTTCATCTGGCGTGTCTTTCAACTGATTCTACACATTCAATACTAAATATA
>NW_019291667.1:16430-35696 GCF_000500325.1 Leptinotarsa decemlineata
TTTCCTTGCTTAACTTATGAATTGAGAAATACAAGACCATACCTACAAATGAATTATATGAGCTCTGTCAAAAACTGACTTTGAAAATTATCTATCAAAAAGAAACATATTCAACTAAGACCTTATTCAAAAAATAATGATTTTCGACATTCGACAACTATATTCCTTCAAAACAACCATCAGGTAACATATCCGTATGTGGAAACCAAAACAAATTGACCACAGGTACTCCACACGTAGTAAGATGACTGCCGCAGTTGCAGTTAGGATAACGCTTGTCCTCACGTTTTACAAATCACCACATCCACTATATTCCCCAGACCTCATGCACTTCGATAACTTTATCACCGGTAGAACGTTCGCCAATCAGTACTTCAGTCGACTTCATCGAATCCAGAGCACCCAGTTTTTATGCTGTCGGAATTATTCGACTCATGCTACGTTGGCAAACGTGCACGGATTTAAATGGCGCTTATTTCGAACAAATGAAATAAGTATTCTCTGAAATATCACACTTTAAAGTAGAATCATGAAACGTACAAAACTTTTCAAACAACCAAGTAATTTAGTTTTGGAATGTTTTAACTTTTGAGTTGTTCATAAGTCGTTTTATAGCTGTCAACTCATGGTTATGAAACAAACATCCTAATAATTGTAGTATTTTATTTTTATAGAGTATGTTTAAAATATGTTTTCCGTTAACCCTCAGAAGTCGAAACTTGTGCGAGCTAAGGATTAACGAGGTCTTACCTTTTAACGTATGATTTTTAAAACGGGTTGGACGATAGTAAGTGAAAATCGAGCGTTCAGCCTGGGGCGTGAACCATCGACTCACATATCGGCCGTTTGACTAAGTGAACAAAGCACTCACGTCGAACCGCCCGGCTACCTACCGGGCTGTTAATATATATGCATTCTTGATGGTTGGTTTTGAATAAGAGAGACAAAATTGATGGCATAACCTGGAAATAATATGTGAAGCTATTTATGGGTTGCCTTTTATATTTCGGGATTAGAAAACAAAAACAAATATTAATCATCGAAAATCACTTTATTGTTTTTCAAAATATCCCCCATGAAGATCTATACACTTTTGTATGCGTTTGAACCAGTTGTCGAAGCACTTTTGCCACTCTGATTGAGGTATCTCCAAAACATGCATTCTGAATGCAGCACCCGCTGCTTCAGGTGTCGAAAAACGTTGACCTCTTAGTTTGTTTTTTACGTACTGAAATAAAAAGAAGTCATTCGGTGCCAAGTTAGGACTATACGGCGGATGACTCATCAAATCGATGTTTTGGGTGCTCAAAAATGCAGTTGTTTGGGCCGATGTGTGAGAGATCGCATTGTCGTGGTGAAGAGTAATCCGGCGGTTGATTTTCCTGATTTCTTGGAAGAAAACTGGCAAACAAATGGTTGTGTACCACTCAGAATTGACTGTTCTGCGATTCATCACCTGTCATGATGCCATAGACGTGTTTCGAAGCACCGCGATCGTATTTTTTTATCATTTCCTCAATCGCCACGAGCCTTTTTTGAGAAATTGAAAAATTGTGTGGTATCCAAGGCGAACCCATTTTTTGACAGTCAAATGTTTATGCAATATTGAATGTATGCTGCAAATTTCTCTTAGAGACCACGATTGAATTCACCATACCATCGATAAACACTGGTCCTTGATGGAGCTTTATCGCCAAAAATTGAATTAAGTTCATCCATGCACCGTTGCTTAGTTGATCCACGTCGAAAGTTCTAAAAAATAATCGCTCGAAATGAATCTTTTAAGTTACTGTAAACAACACACATAGCGCGCGTATGTCAAAACGTTCTGAATACGTATAAGCTCAAAAATGTCCAACTTTACGATAGAGCTGTCAATTACCAGATTGCAACACTAGGGTTGCCAAATCCCAAAACATAAAAGGCAACCTATCGTACATCTACTTCTTGGCTTTTATTGGTTTTTAACAATCCATAGTTCAGCTCTGATGGAAGGTTGTGAATCATCAGCAAAAAATGAGACGATGATACCAAAAACTTTGTCAGGTGACAAGTGTATTTCGAATAAATGTTCGTGGAAGCAAGCATTTCATATTAGCAAACAAAGACTTTATATTTGCAAATGTAGGATTATGAATAAAATCTTAGGGACAGAAAAAACTTCCTTCATACTTCTGAATATTTCAAGGCCTCATGTCGACCAAACGTAAACAAATTCTTATGCAAACAGCCATGACTGTGAATATTTTTCTGAAGGAAACATTCCGATGCTACTTCTAGAAATATCAATCATCATCGATAACATCTACCTTGTATATACTCCATGAGTTGATTATCGACGGTTGGTTAATGCCTTTATCATGAAATCCTTCCAAGGACCTTTCTAATAATATCCTCCGGATAATTAGAGCAATTCCCACTTGTATCATTCCCTTTCGGTCTTCAATTATCATTATTTAGGTGTGCCATGCATTCAGTTCGAATAGAAGGCCAACCTACGTAAGCCTTACCTTTATCGATTGGAAAATACAGAAACAAACGACTCTGCAGTTCACCTATCACGCAAAAAACTTGGGACATTGGAAAAACTTTTAAGCTTTTCCGATAATGCTCAAAATGATCCTTTTACATCGATACAGGAGGCGTGAATGGTAAAACATGAAATGTATATAAATGAAGTATTACAAAATACATGAATTTAACACACATGAGAGTGCTCGTATAGAAAAAAAAACAATCAAAAGTGTTTTTACATACAAATAATAGTCGAAATAGGTAATGCCCGTAAGGAAATTAATTGTAGACTGGCGAATGTGGATAATAAAAATTAATTAATATTATAAAATCACAATCCTAAGCACACCACTCGCACACCTCTAGTAAATACATGTAAGGAGAAGGGATAATTTCCATCACATCTGAAACTGTGTAGAGCAACCCCAATTATGAAATAAGGTGATATAAATAACTGTGATAATTATAGATATAAAAAATATTAATGGGTCAGAATAACTTTTCATAATTTGCTATATGTCCAAGATAAAGAGGACCAGCGTGGAAAAGTCTAAAACTTATTCGAATTACTTTATGCAATTCACTAATTGAATGATTATGCTGGTACATCATTGAAGTTGTTATCAAAAAAGTTGACTTATACCCCTTCTCTGGAGCATACATAGTGCTGGATACCCTGATTAATCACCTCAACAATGATGGATTCTACACAATTGCATATGCAGATGACATAGTTATCTTGCAGACCAGCAAATTTGTGAACACACTGTGCGATAAAGCGCAGGATGGGATCAAATTAATAGAAACATGGTGTAAGGAATACTCACTGTCGATCAATTCCAAGATGATTGTGATGATTCTTTTCACCAGGAAAAACATTTTATCGGGCTCAAAACCTCCCGAAATCTTCAAAAGCAGACTAAACTTCTCTGAAGAGGTGAAATACCTTGGTACTATCCTTGGCAGAAATCTAACATGGAACTCTCACCTACAGAGTAGAGCAAGAAGAGCATATGTGGCTTATGAGCAATGTCGGAGAACAGTGGGACGCGCATGGGGTCTTTCACCCCGTGTGGTCACCTGGATATACACTGCAATAATAAGACCTATGTTAACGTACGGAGCCATTGCATGGGGACCGAAAGTTCTACAAGCAACGGCCATCCAAAAATTATATCAAATACAGCGACTGGCTTGTTTGAACATCACAGGAGCCATGAGAACAATACCAATCGCGGCAATGGAATTAATTACGGGTCTGGCCCCTCTGGAACTGTACATTGAGGAGGTTACGTTGGCCATGGCCATGGCCATGTTACGATTGCGCACAGCTGGTGTAAACCTCGAAGTAGGAATGGGTCAATTGAGGCTGAGCCTATGGCGAGAAGCGCTTACTGCGCAACCTCTGCTGCAGGCAACCAGTGATGCAGTTGAACCAAGGTTTGTGTTTGATAAACTCTACAAAATACAAGTGAAACAGAAGACAGAGTCAGATGCTACATACAAATGGAATACGCATATATATAGACGGCTCAAAAACCAAAGAAGGCCGGGTGAGAACCCGGCAAAAACAGTTCGGAAGATCGTAAATGAAATACAAGGTAAGTCAGGTAAAAGTAACAACCACGATACCTGCCTTACTGCAAATGATGTCTGTGAATTCAGCGCCACAATGATCGATAACATTATTGAACGAATACCTCTCACGGATGAATCTGGGGATGATCTCGTTAAAATAACTGTGAAAGATTCAGTATTCTTGAGTCCCACAAATGAAAAAGAAATAACAAGTGTGATAAAAACACTCAAAAATAGTTCAACTACGGATGCATATAACATAAGCTCCAAAATAATCAAACTCATACCGGAAATCCTAAGAACGCCACTCGCACTCCTAGTTGATACATGCATGGAGAAAGGAGAATTTCCATCACATCTGAAACTATGTAGAGCAACCCCAATTATGAAAAAAGGTGATATAAATAACTGTGATAATTATAGATATATAACAATTACTCCAATGATCAAATATAATTGAAGTAATTTTATCAAAGACAGAATAACGAGCTTTTTGGAAAACGGAAAACATCTCGATGATCACCAATATGGATTTCGATCGCTGAGATCAACTTCACAAGCTGTTACTGAGATAGTTCACTCAATAGCAAAAAATATAGGCGTTGGAGTACATACACGTGCAATCCTATGCGACCTGTCTAATTTAAGTTAGCATTTTTTCACAAAGAGCAGGCAGTTATAAATATAGAGGGAAGGTACTGTTAATATCTTCCTTGCTTGGAAAACAGGTCTACATGAATCAGTATGACGTAGATTGTAAAGCATACGAATTGTTCGTTTCTGAGCAACAAAGACCCTGTTAATATTTGTTGCATCTCCCCATAGGACCACATTATAAGATAGAACAGAATTCACAAGAGGATAGTAAACATCTAACAGGCGTTCTTCGCTCAGTATTTTTTTCTGTTACAATAATGCATAGAAATCGCTATTGAGTCTTTTACCCACGTAGTATACTTGAAATTGTCAGTTCAATGCGTGGTCGCTGTGAACTTCTAGAATTTTTGTGGATTCTGAAGGTTGTGACTTCATGTTATTTATAAAAACGTGTGTAGGATGTTCCACAGATTTTTTTGAAAAACTACACCAACACTGTTTTTTCTGCATTAACCATGAGTCTATTTCTTGGTTACCACAACATTCAGTTTGTCCTGGAGTTCCAAAGGAGTATTGGCTTCTTCAGAAATAAAAGTATCATTGGCAAAAATATCTATCTACGTAGTGTCGATATGTTGTGGCAAGTTATTTATGTATAGCATTAACAGCAATGGTCCCAGAACTGAACCTTGTGGAACTCCAACTTCCAAGTCATAAGTATTCGAGTTCCCATTATCCCATTTTACATACATCTTTCGAAATTTCTTATTAGACATAATCCAAGATAGAAATTTATCTCGAATTTCAATTGCACTTAGTTTATTGGTCAGTATCTATATTGAAGTCTATGGAATCAAAAATCTTCGATAAAGTTGTAGTCGCACTTTACGTCGATCTACCGGGGCAAAATCCATTTTGACATTTGTTAATTACATTATATTTCGTTCAATTACTTTGCTCAACACACTAGGAATGGTTGTTGGTCGGTAGTTGTCAATCAACAATGGATCATTTCTTCTCAAGAGAGGAACAATTTTTCATATTTTCAAAACCTCTGAGAAAATTTCGTCCTCCACAGATTTGTTGATGATATACGCCAGTAGTTCACATATGTACTCAGAAATGGCTTTGATTTTTTTGTCGAGAGATAGTCCATGCCAGTGGAATTTTTATTTTTGAGTCCAAGAATAACATTGTAAACTTCCGATGAAATGACAGGGTTGAAATAAAAACTGTTTAAATCACCGTCCCAGGAAGGTTTACATCCTTAAAACGGTGTTTCGAACTATTTTGCACTTCAGTTGAATAATGTTTAGGAAATTCGTTAGCAATAATGGATTCCCTATCAATTTATGTCCAATGTACATTTCTTGAGGGTATTGTTTTCCATATTGGTTTTTTTCACTCTCTGACCTAAAGAGTTTGTTCTGATAGTATTTCCTTTTGCATGTGAGTATGTTTATTTCATGCTCCTTTTCTTACCTCTAGAATGTTCACTTCGGTGCTATGTGAATCAAGATATCCTAAAGTGCAGAATGGTTGTATTTTGTTATCTTTGCCGTGCCACGTTCAACAATAACACCTTACTTTAGTCAAAACAAATTCACAACTTGATGATAAACTAACAACTCCGATAACAATGAAACGACTACTCATACACTATGTCGGATGACAGTATATTATGTCATATTTAACAGTTGGGTTGACATAGAAAAAAAAAATTATTACCTATTTTATTTTATTATTCAATATACGATACGGTGGCGATACGATTTTTCTATACAATTTTTATAGTACGATTTGCCTTTAGCCTCAAAATCAGCCTCAGTTTCGACGATCACCTCTTCATCAGCGCTAAAAATTTTTCCATCGAGCATTCTCTCAAGTTCTGAGAACAAGAAAAATCGCTGGGGCCATCTGGGATGGTTTTTTCTTTTCCAAGATAGCAAGCAAGATATTATACCATGCGTATCCCAAAATACTGATACCATAACCTTGCCAGCCGACTGTTGCCTCTTTGCATATTTTGGAGTCGGTTCACCACGTGTAGTCCACTCAGAATACGATCGTTTTGATTGTGATGGTGGAGCCACGTTTCATCCAACGTCACTTATCGACGGATGAATTTTGGTTTTTTTATGGTGGAACAGCTTTCAACACTGCTCAAAATTATCAATTCGTTGTTATTTTTGGTCGATTGTGAGCTCGCGCGGCACCCAAATACTCAAGCATGATATGTCCAACACATTTCTTGGATAGATTCAAAGCCTCAGCTATCTCGATCAACTTCATCTTGCAGTCATCCAAAATTACTTTATGGATTTTGTTTTTGTTGGGCTAGCCACTGCCTGCATCGTCCTCGATTCTCATTTTACCTCGTTTAAACTCAGCAAACCACTTCTAAACGGTTGATTTCCCTAACACACGAAGTTGCTACACTCAAAAAATTCTATCCCACAAACTAATAGTCCGACAGCTGTGAAATTTGTAAACATTTCTTTTGAAGATTAGGTTAAATAAAAATCATATGGATTCAATACTAGTAGCGCCATCTGTATGTTAGTCTACGACTTTTTCGGCCCATCTATTACATATGACAAATAGTTATAGCACAGAGCGGACGTAAGTAGACCACTCCAACTCTTAACTTTTGAACAAGGCGAGATACCAAAGTAGGACAACATTCCGGTGAAAATGTAACATTTTAGTACTTTTTGATAACAAAGGCAATAGTGGCATCACTCGACGCCAAGAGGATGCTACCAATTTTCGTTTTCAAATGGAAAGGGGGGTTTTGTGATGCCTCTTTTGATATCTACTTCAATTTTTTTATCCCAAACTTTTTTATTCCAGGAAATCGTATCAACTCTTCCTGAATAATTAGCAGTTTTACATTCGTTTAAATAATCTGGAAAAATGTATAGATATAACGTAGATAAACGTTGCCTTAGAATTATTTATAAATCCAAACAAACTGATAGCTGTAAACCTTTATTCATAAAAAAGAAAGTACTGACCCTATACAGTCAGTATATTCTTGACAGCATAATGTTTATTAAAAGCAATCCAAAGCTTTTTAACGACTTTCATAAAGCACACATCTACCCAACAAGAAATAAAGCAGATTTGGTTACTAATATTCCTAATTTTACTTATATTAACTCCACAACTCCCGTGGGTTGGGCTGCCTATCGGGCTCGTCCCCAGGTGGCGGATAGGGGAACGGCCAGGGGACTGGAGGCCCTCTCCGGGCCTTACAGACGAAATCGCCGGACTCCTGGTCAGTGGCAGAAATAAGTAGGGTGAGGGGAACTAAAACTCCCCAAAAGCCTTTGCAAAACATGCCACCGTGGACCAGCCTACATAGCTAAGGTGTAAGGGATCGTGCCGACAGCTAAATGGCTGCAGGGTGATATGCGGTTACGAACGATCCTCTTGGGGAACTGGGCGAAACCTCTTTGTATAATCAGCCTACCTCTGGTATTGCGGGGCTCTGCCAGAGGTGACCAACTCTTTCCTTGCTACTCGTGGGAACACACATGAATGAAACCAACACAAAAACAGAAACAATAAAAACCAATCCCGAGGCTGGACAGAAGTGCTCACCTCAATCTAAGGCGGTGGCTGTGGATGAACAGAAATGTCCACCCCAATCTACCGCTTGAAATGAGGCTGAACGTAGCAGATCACCTTGTGATGTAATACAAAGGCCAAGGTGTAATCGCATTTGCTGAGCCGTGGCCAAAAAGAGAAAGAGAGTGAAAGAAGCAGGAGTGGCAGCAACTATAAGTGCAACATCCTTCTCCCCTACTCCACCTCCAACAGCAAGGGCAATTTCTGCAGCAGGCGCCAAGAGCTCCACCTTGAATCGAGGCAAGGAACCGGTTGCCCCTGCAGGAAAGCTCCCTCACTTATGCACCTCCACGGAGGGAACCCCGAGAAGGTTGAAGAAGTCGCGCAACGACAGTAATGTCGCTGTACCTTCCAAAACCTTCGCAGAAGCCACCGTGAGACACCTCAAGGTTGCCAAAGAGAGTGTGTGTTCGGCGAGTCTTGGTCTATTAGGAGATATTTCCTAGTAACCTGTTCACCTTCCTGGAAAGGACAGGATGGACGATGACCTAGGAGGACAACTTTTCAGGAGGATGTACAATGGGTCACATGTGACCTAAGTGCTGTGAGTCTACACTTACTTTCCATACTCTACAGATACAGAACTCACAACTCTCAGAGATGCCGCTTTCTTATCAAACCTGGGATGTGATGAAAATTTCAAATTGAAAACCTCAAAGGATATGCACTATCGCTTCTATTTTTCCCGTACCTATATTCAATGCCAACAAATGAGAAGACTTCTGAAATTTTTCTCACATATTATTTGCCGAAATAAAAATAAGACTGTTATACATTCACAGTACTAATTGAAATTTTGCTACATAATAGTTATCTTAGCTGATGTTATACTGGTAATATTGGAAAATTTGTACTCACTTTGGGATTCACTTCAGAAATTCCAATACAAAACTCTTCATAAAATACCTACTCATTTGAATTCACTTCGTTCGCTAACCCCACAAATAATTTCTGACTTATGATGACAGAAGTCATAATATTGATTTGCTGATTAGCTTTCTGGAAACATTCACGAAATGCTTCTTATTTCAAGGCACGTCTTCTTGATTTCAAACACGTTGGAGCCTGGCTCTCTTACCCTTTGGACTGATTTTTGACAAAAGGACAAACGGGTCATAACTGATGGTTCTTATTTCGAAGGAAGATATACGAGTGAGTTGAGAAAATCAGTTCTTACTATTCTATAGTTAAACTGTTTTGGCAGTTCATAAAAGATTTTATCAAACATAATATGTTCACTAGAGCATTATATTTTGGTCAAAACGTTTTGATGATATTGGAATTATCATTGACTATGTATATCGCAATTTAAATAATGATAAAATCCAGTGTTCGGTAGATTCACCTGGTTTCTCCGACCACGAGGCGATTCATGTCACAATATTGATTGATTGACTCAGTTATGAAAACTAGGAAATTCAAGTATGGACGACTCTTCAACTCTCGGAATTATGATAGATTCTACCACGGATGTCTTCATGCTGATTAGAATTTTATATTAGAAGTGCAAAATCAACCCCTTTCTGTTTTATGTTCCCAAATAAAAAACAAGAATTAACGAGGTCTTACCTTTTAACGTGTGATTCCCAACACGTGTACCATTTACATTTTGATAGTTACGCGTCGCACCGTAAATATAAATAAATAAATATACAAACAAACAAAGCAAGCTTAATGAAACCGTTTGAAAAACACTTTGAAAGAGTACATCTGTCTCAAACTCCATGTCACTTTTAGACTAATTAGATGTAAGATATTAGATGTGAAAGCTCTTTTTGAATAAATGCAAACGTTAAATTGTTTTATCTTACTTTTTTACAAGTAGGAGAAGAGAATGCTACATACAAAAATATTTTGTTGATGGCACACGTACATTTTCAATCGTCTGTAATGATTGTTGCGAAGAGTTTTTTTGTTCGATCTGTCGATTTATGGGACAGAGAAGATTCTATTAGAACGAACTGAGCTAAATGTATTCGAGCTCGAACCTGAGTAGGAGTATAGAGCCGAGCCGAGCCGAGCCGAGCCGAGTTTAGAACTTTTCCAAACCATGAAAGGGTCTTAAACCCCTTTCACCTCTTAGAGAAAGGTTTTAAAAAGCCCTGGCATATGCGTCAAGTATCTAACTTAGTACAGTCAAAAAATCTTGCTCCATTTTCAACCCCATTAGGGTTGTTTTTCGCCAAACCCTGACTTTCCTTCAAAAACTGGTTTTCTACATTACAAAGCAATATTATCGAACTGAAATGATCAATAATACCTACATAAATATTAATACTGCATATTCAGATTGAAACACTCAGATTTGATGTAATAATTTATAAAAATAGTAAAAATATTAACAAAATTAACTAAGGAAATCTGTGTTAATTTAATGTTTATCAAAGTTCTTCACAAAGACTCACAAAGATCCTACTTTTAAAAAACATAAAGAAATAATTCACCAATATGCAAGGATGGCAATGTTAAAATTTGATATAAATCGAAAAAACTTTTACAACCTTTAGTAAAGGACACATGCAATACATCTAATAATTCCCATGTGATGGCACCTATCCGCTACCTATCGGACGCGTCCCCAGGTGACCGATAGGGGAAAGGCCAGGGGACTGAAGGCCCTGTCCGGAAAGCCTGTGTGGCCTTACGGACGGGGTCGCCGGACTCCTGGTCAGTGGCAGAAATAAGTAGGGTGAGGGGAACCAAAACTCCCCAAAGGCCTTTGCGAAACATGCCACCATGGACCAGCCTACCCAAACTGAGGTGTAAGGAATCGTGCCGATATCTGAATGGCCGCAGGGTGGTATGCAGTTACGAACGATCCCCTTGGGGAAACGAGCGAAACCTCATTGGAATCAGCCTTGCTCTGGTAATGCGGGGCTCTGCCAGAGTGACCAACTCTTCCCCTGCTACTCGTGAAAACACACATGAATGAAACAAACACAAAAACATACACTGAAAAAACAAAAACCAATCCCGAGGCTGGAAAGAAATGCTTACCTCAATCTATGGCGGTGGCTGGAGATGAACAGAAATGTTCACCCCAATCTACTACTTGGAATGAGGCTGGACATGACAGATCACCTTGAGATATAATACAAAGGCCAAGGCGTAAAAGCATTTGTGGCGCCGAGGCCAAAAGGAGAAAAAGAGCGATAGAGGCAGGAGTGGCAGCAATTATAAGTGCACTCTCCTCCTCCCCCACTCTACCTCCAACAGCAAGGGCACTTCCTGCGGTGTGCGCCAAGAGCTCTGCCTTGAATAAAGGCAAGGAACCGGCTGCCCTTGCAGGAAAGCTCCCTCACTTGGGCATCTCCACGGAGGGAATCCCAAGAAGGCTGAAGAAACCGCGCAACGACAGTAATGTCGCTGCACCTTCCACAAAGGCCGCCGTGAGACACCTCAAGGTTGCCAAAGGGAATATGAGTTCTGCGAGTCTTTGCTTTCACCTGCCAATATAAAGGAGCTGTCTCCTAGTGACCTGTTCACCTTCCTGGAAAGGACAGGATAGACGATGACCTAGGAGGACAACTCCTTGGGAGGATGTACAATGGGTCACATGAGGCCTAAGTGCTGTAGGTTTACACTCATCCTCCCTTCTCTACAGATACAGATACATCTAATAATTTTGTCTGAGCAAACTGCTACGACACTTTCAGCGTACCCTGTATATTTATTGTCTAAGTTCTCGCCGTAAACATTGTTGAAATAGTATTTCATTGACGAATTTATTCTATACAGAGTGAATATTTACTACGTTGTATTCACATCCGAACGTTGAATTGAAACTTGTACGTACACCTGACACCTACTTTGCTTATCACTATGTTCAATAAACACTAGGCCATGACCTCTTATGGAAATGAAGCATTAAAAAAGAACTAATCATTTTTGTAGTTACTATCCATATCTTTTAATTATTTGAATAGTACAAATTGCGTACAATTCCATTCTCTACGTTCAACGGACAAAAAAATACTAATTAATCAATTCACCTGGTATAAACAACAACATTATCAAATCACATTACAGTTCTGATAGGCACGAACTAACAGAAAAATATTGGTTACGCATAATTCGGCCAAACCCCATATAAAAACTCAGTTGTCACTTCTAAATCAAAACAGGATACACCAAAAGTTATGTACAGGTTACAGGAAGCGTTCAGTAAAAACGAAAAACCCCTATAACCTGAACAAAAGCACTTCAGTATACACCGCACAGTAAACGAAGTTATACGGAAAAAAATGTCATGGGCGTTTAGAATTTGTTTTTCGACAGGGATAGGGGATTGATGTCCTATTATTTCCCAAAATACGGCTAACTGACGATCATCGCGCTGTACCTATATGATACGGTATTATCTTGTCCCAATTTGTTCTGTTATTCACCGCTAAGAAAAGGGAAAAAAGAGAAAAAGAATTTTCTAACATTTCATTTTAATTTGATGATTTGTGTTATCTGTTTTCTCTTGGTGCAAATAACACCTCAAGTTTTATGTGAATGAATTGGTTTTGGTGAATTATCATCGTTTACTCTTGTTTTTCGTTTAAAATAATTTAAATTTCAATTTAAAATGTCCAAAAAAATTACTGGGTCTGAAATGTCACATATATCACTCAAAATTTTCAATTTTCTACCAGAGATGTACATAATATACATTCACTCCATAAATTCTTGCCTTCTCCTCAAAAAACGTTTCAAAACNAGGTGATTGTACATACCTTAACACCACCGCTGATAAAATCAACAAAAATGAAACCTACAAATGTAGGCGTCCTTTTCCCCCTCATCACACCCGCCCATGAACACTCCCGGTAGTGTCTTGACTTATTTTAAGCCTTCGAAGCTGAGCTAGATCCCCACCTACGTGACGTAGCGCAGTGTGATCCAGAGATCCAGAGACAACCGGGCAGAAAATAATTAACAATTTCATAGTACTGGCACCCTTGATTAACGCCGCATATGTTCCACTTTCGACGAACGAGATGTGAATCGTAATTGTTTTGTTGTAAACATTCGACAGTGTCCGATTTGGTCGATGTTCTTTTACTCTATGAATGGAAAGTCGGGATTTCTGGCGCACACCACGGTTCGTTTGTTTTGTGCGATCTGGAATTCTTCGAAATAACCGAGATTTTGTGATAGTTTTCAGAACTGCAGGCTAAGGTTAGTGTTTATAGACTTTTCATTTTGAATCTTCAAACGACCCAACAGAAATAATCCAGTTCCGCAAAACGACACGTGCAATAAGAATCCAGTATGAAAATAAAATCTTCCAATTGGGAAAGATACAATTATCAGTTTCAACTTTTTGAATTTTTCAGTGGTAATAATTTATTGTTGTATTTTTATTGTTTATTAGTTCGTTTTATGATACTAAATTAACATCGAAGTATTTTAATTACAATTAAAAGTTTTGGAATAGTTTGGAACAGTTGAATAGTTTCACGTGAAATTTGACTTATTTGTCTATCAGAAACCTTTATGCACGGTGAACTGAAGTATAATGCCACAAAAACAATTAGAAATACGCGATACAGGTATACGTGGGCTGTTCAAAAAATAAGGCAAATGTTCAAATTTTGCGGACTACATACATTCGATTAGCAATTTTGGTAAATATTCGTTTTGAGGGCACCCGGCGATTTTGAAAAATTGTTTAAGTGTACTTACGTATTTTGATTATGAATCCGAAAGAAAAAAGCGGCGCTCTCCCTTTTTAAAAAGTTGCGGCCCTTCAAAGTTCAGAAAAGGGCAACTTTTCAACCTTCTTTTTCACAAGATAAACTATTTAAAAACACAAACATTTATTCACTAGGTCACCTTTACACCTTATTCCTCCTTCCTTGGCACTTTTCACTTCAACAATCAACATTTTTCCAATAAAAATGTTTAAAAATGTACGGAGCTGCTTTTTGGTAATATATCTCTGTATTTTACGTTTTTGAGGTTAATGGCTTAGTTGGTACGACTGATGCTTACATGCTCCCATTCTAGCACTTGTTTTAAGTTTCAACAAATGTACTGAACTTTTTCTTTTTCCTTCGGTATTTTGATTTTCTGTTACACTCACACTCGCACTCTTCATTGCAATTGATACAACGTGTTGTTGCTGCCAACACTCCTACTTGAACTGGGAAAATTTTACTTTAAGGGATACTCACGGATATTCGCGATTTTTTCTGGGAACACTTTTTATTTTTAGTCGGACTCGATTAGTTTTCCAGATATAGCCTGTCAAAGTTTGTATGATGTCATAACCTAACTCAATCTAACCTGTCCCTACCTGTCCTAACCTAACCTTAGTATATAATTTTTAAAAAACTATCTATCCTCAACATTTAACCTCCAAATTCTAAAAGGAACGTATTTTCGAATATTTAATTTTGTAATAACTATCTTTACTCAACATCTAACCTTACTTCCGAATTCTAAAAGGAACGTATTTTCGAAAATTCAATTAAAAAAAATCTTCCCTCAACATCTAACCTGACCTCCGAATATGAAAACGAATGTATTTTCGAATATTTAACTTTGAAAAAACTATCTTCTCTAAACATTCCACCTGAATGGAATGATATGGATATGATATGATATGGAAAACAGCTAACCAAAAAAAGACAACCGTGCTTGACAGATAAACGTGCGCCACCAGACACCAACAGTTGAACAAATGCGCACATCAATATTTATCAATATTCTATTAATCCATGTCATTTGTTATTCTCATTTTAGGTATAAATGTAATATCAAGTGAAAGTTAAAAAAATCAAAAACGTTATAATTTTTCAAGTGATTATTGAAAAACATAATTTTTGGTACAAACTTTGACAGGCTCATCTCGAAAACTAATTGAGTCCAACTAAAAATAAAAAGCCTATCATCATGTTGGATCATCCCAAAAAAAATCGCGAAAATCCGTGAGTATCTCATAAAGTATAATTTAGCCCTTGAACTAAATAAAGAAATAAAGTTCATCTTACTTTCACTAAATTATTAATTTAGTTCAAATTCATTTGTGTTTTTCTAATCACTCACGTCAAACTAAAAATCCTAATCTACGAATTTGAAATAGTAGTCGGCGGCAAATACCAACCGATTTTTTCTGAAATGTCACTAGTAACTAACCTAGAAATTGAAGAATGTCACCAGAAGAAGCATTCGTTTTTAAATTAGTTTTTTTATAAGAAAAATGTTGAGTGTTGTATTGAAAAGTGTCACTTAAGGAGAAATAAGGTGTAAAGGTGATCTAGTGAATAAATACTTGTGTTTTTAAATAGTTTATCTTGTGAAAAAGAAGGCTGAAAAGTTGCCCTTTTCTGAACTTTGAAGGACCGAAACTTTTTAAATAAGGGAGAGCGCCGCTTTTTTCTTTCAGACTCGTAATCTACCTACGCATCAAAATGCGTGAGTACACTCAAAAATTTTTTCAAAATCGGCGGGTGCCCTCAAAACGAATATTTACCGCCATTTTTTATATTGGTACACTTGTAAAAGTTAGAATTCTTTTGCGTGTTTGGCAATAGAAAAAACTGGATCAAAGAATTTGCATAAAATTTTGTGTGAAAAATGGAACTAAGTGCTCAAAAACACTTCAAATGTTAACAGTGGCAGACGATGGTTGTACACTGTGTCAGAAAAATGTTTATAAGTGGTACAAACTTTCCACAGAAGGTGAAGATGATCACTTGATGATCGAAACACGTGTCAAGGTGTTGAAAATAACGGTTTGGTGTTGGGATGTTTTTATTCGTCAGAAAATTTTTACTTCACTAGAAGTGTCATTCTTTGAATGATAAATTAAAACGAGAGAAATATAAAATGTTGAATGATTCGAAAGAATGACAGGAAACACATAATGAAATGAAATTATGAAGTTGTGGTGTAACAAACAAATGTCGCGTTACTAACAGTACATCAGTATTTATATACAGGTTATTAAAACAGTGCTGATGGAAATGGGAGGGTTCTTTTAATGATTCAGTGTAAATAATTACCTGCCAAATAGCTATAGGGCGAGTTTTTCAATTGAAAATGGTCAATGGTCTGGGAAATGATTCTGAAAAATTCACACAATGGGCCGTTGGTTTCCAGAGCATCTTGAATTGGTGGAAAATGTTCAAGAACAACAGAACTCCTTTTATAAAATATGAGAGGAAACAAATAGGGATATGTTAACACTTTGCAATGTCGAAATGCCTATTTTTATCGGAAGATTTATCGTTCTGATTGTCTCCTTTATTTTTATGTTGATTCTCAGGAGGTGTAATACTCTTTTGAGCTCCAGAAAATGGTGATAACGTGAATCGTAGTAAATTGAAAAGCATTTCTGTACATGAGAACCTTTCAAAATTATCAGCTGTGTGTGTTTCTTGTCCTCGGTAATGCGAACTTTCAATAGCCTCCTAGTTTCATCGATGTATGATTCTCCGCACTCGCAGGGTATCCGGTAAATGCAATTCTTGGAATCGCAGTCCACCCTTGGTGGCCTAGTTTTCGTGAGACTGCTACGGATAGTGTTCGCAGAACTGAAGCAGGTTCTGATGTTATACTTGGACCCAATCCTTCTTATGCTTTCCGACAATCCTCTGATGTAGGGATGTCGACATTGCAAAGTGTTAACATATCCCTATTTGTTTCCTCATATTTTATAAAAAGAGTTCTGTTGTTCTTGAACATTTTCTGGTTGTGGTGGCTTCTCTTCCTTGTAGAGCTCTTAATGTCTTCTAGCTAAAGCCAGTTCCACCATCACGTTGGAGTAACCATTCCGTTGAAGGTCATTTTTGTTGATGTCCAGTTCCTTTTCGAGACCTTCCTTTGTATTACAGAGCCGGAACGCACGGTCTGGTAGAGTCTTGATGATTCCTCTCTTAGTCGATTGATGGTGGTTGGATTACTGGTTCAGATACTGTTCCGTGTGAGTGGGTTTTCGATATGCAGATGTTTCCCATTTAGTGTCGGTCCTCTTCACCAATGTGTCCAAGAAGTGATGGAAGGACTTACGTTGCTTATGTGCTTCAGGAAAGTGTCTAATTATGCATTCCCATGATTCCATATTATGAAGGTGTCGTTCACGTATCTCAACCAGACTCGGGGCCTCTTGTGAGCTTCTTCAATGGCCAGAATTCCAAACCACTCCATATATATATATTGGCTATAACCGGTGAAAGTGGCGATCCCATTGGCAGTCCCTCATCTTGCGTAAAGAATTCGTCCTTCAGTTGGAAGTAGCAGTTTCGTACACAGCATCCTAGTAATTCCATGATTACTTGTATCGGTAAGTTTGTTCTATCTTTCAGGTCCCCATCTTCGGATAGCTTTTTCTGTATGCTTTGAAGTGCTTCTTCGACAGGAATGTTGGTGTAGAGGCTTTCCACGTCGAAAGAAGCGGTGTGAATTTAAAACACGACATTGTTTTTGAGTCATTGTTTTAAAAATAACAAAATTGGTGTCATTCTCATCACAAAACTTATCAGTGGAATATCATGAAATTTCAACAGCGCCATCTATGTGTTAAGCCCGAGAATTCTCAGTTCATGTAGTAATTAATAACAAGTGTTCAAAATAAGTTGGGTCCACATTTGTTCATTAAAGGATTAAAAAGCGAAACAAAAATCAAAATACATGTGAAAAATGCACAGGAAGAATGTGTTTATTATCAGATTGAGTTATTTTTGGCTCTGGGTAAAGGAAACATCGATACCGGAAGCAATAGGTACTCAGTCAAATATCTGGATCAGTTCAAACAACGTATTTATTCTTTTCTTTTTCGTGATCAGACAATCATCAGCAGCAGCATGTCACCGACGGCAACTTTAATTTCACCTTCAAGCAGCTTCTCTTCCCCCCTCACGTCCAGTAGAGGTCGACTTCAGGATTTTAGCAATACCGGCTCTGCTAGTTCCATCCTTACCAGTTTTCCTGCAACCAACTGGTACCAGTACCAAAACACTGACAATTATCGAGTAAGTATAGTCAAGTTATGTTGCGTCAGTCTGAGTAGAACAAATAAACTATTTCAGATTAGTGAAAGACGTATTGGCTAATCTTAATGATAATAATAATAAGTGCCTAACAATATTTCTAGACCTGGCCAAGGCGTTGGTCACCGTAGATCACAAAATTTTATTGCATAGATTGGACAGAACGGGGATAAGAGACACAGTTCTTAATTTATTTCAACTCCGAGAGTAAAAATGAAAAACTGTTTTAGTAACCCCCTTCCTATCACCATAGGCGTACCGCAAGGAACAGTGATGGGTCCCATACTCTTCCTAATTTATATAAACAATATTGGAGTACTGAGAAACACCAAAAGCTCAGTAATCTCATATGGTGATGACACAGCGATAAATAATGTTTTCTGGAGATTCCTGGACAAAACGGTACCAACAAGCCGAACGAGAGTTAAATATATATTTTGATTACATTGATGGTAGCTTTTTAAGCTTGAATATTGATAAGACAAAATTCATCACTTTCAGTGCTGATATTAAAAATCAACCAGAGTTTGATAAAATAACAATAAAAAAAGGAACCTGTGACCAGGTAGCCGGTTAGTTCGACGTGGGTGCTTTGTTTACTCACTAAAGTCGACCGCCGTGTTGGTCGCTGGTTCAAGCCCCAGGCTGAACGATCGATTTTCAACTTGCTATCGTCCAACCCGTGTTAGGAATCACACGTTAAAAGGTAAGACCTCGTTAGTCCTTAGCTCGCACAAGTTTTGATTTTTGAGAGTTGTCGTTTGTAGGGGTGCGACAGCTGGTTAACGGAAAAACAGATTTTAAACATACAGACAGATATACCTTGTAAATAATAATAATGATAATAATATTTTTATTATGCATAAAAAATACATTTATACATAAAAGGAAAAGGGTTAGCCAAAGGCTATCTTCCACCCCTCCTAAAAATTATACAGTGAGTGTAAGAAAATAATTATAA